>JACAXG010000089.1:2528343-2792752 GCA_018881555.1 Amblyornis subalaris
CCCCCCCCCCCCCCCCCGCGGTGCGCCCCGACACCCCCGGTATCTCCCGGCACCCCCGGCACCCCCAGGGGCGGGGCAGCGCCACGGGGACACAGGGATGGCGGGATCCCCAGTGTTCCTAGTGTTGCTAGTGTTCCCAGTGTTCCCAGTGTTCCCAGTGCAGAGTCCCCCTGGTCCCACCTTGGGGTCGCCGCAGTCCCCAGCACAACGTCCCCCATGGGGTGGCCATGTTGGGTCCCCCCCACAGTGTCCCCAGCACAGGATCCCCAGTGTCTCCGGTACAGGGTGACTATTTTGGGTCCCCTCCATGGCAATCACGGTGTCCCCACAGCCTAGCACAGGGTCCCCTATGCCCCCAGTACACAGTCTCCAGTGTCCCCAGTACAGGACGACCATTTTTGGTCCCCTCCATGGCTGGACCGGTGTCCCCAGTACAGAATCTCTCCATGGTCCCAGCACGAAGTGAATATTTTGGGTCCCCAGATGGCTGTCACAATGTCCCTACAGTTCAGCACAGGGTCCGTATGGCAGGTCGCAGTGTCAATGTCATGTCTCCCGTGTCACCACGGTTCCACTGTCATGGGTCACCAGCAAAGAGTCCCCATGGTCCTGGGTCAGTGTCCTCAACACCTCCTGCACGGGGTCCCCAGTATGGCCAGCCCAGGGCCTTCATGGATCTGGCACGGGGTGTCCATGTTGGGTCCTCACACAGCTGGCACAGTGTCCCTGGCATCCCCAGCCTGGTGTTGCCTTGACCCCAGCAGTGTCCCCAGAACTGTGTCCTCAGAATCTCTAGCCTGGTGCCCCCCCTGTCTCCAGTGCACTGTCGCCAACATCTCCAGCCTGGTGTCCCCTGGCCCCCAGCACAGTGTCCTCAGTACTGTGTTCCCAACATCTACAGTCTGGTGCCTCCAGCACCATGTCCCCAGGACCCCACTACAGAGCATCCACACTGGGTCCCAACGTCCCCATTGGAAGGTCTCAGGACTCTTCAAAGCACCCCAGAACACCCAGCGCCACTGCACCCCAGGCTGAAGGACCCCTGAGGTGTGACTTGGGGGTTGGTTGTATTGGGGGCTCGGTGTGAGTTGTGGGGCTCGGTGTGAGTTGGGAGGCTCGSTGTGAGTTCCGGCGTCGGTGTGAGTTGGGGTGTCCGTGTGAATTGGGGGCGCGGCCCTTTAAGAGCATCGCTCCGGGCCGCGGTCCCTTTAAGGCGGCGGCCACTCTCCATCGGCGTGCGCGACGGCTGCGCCGCCTCCTCATTGGCCGGCCGGGCGCGTGTSGTGACTCAGCGCCTCCCCCACCCTGCGCCTTGCGCGTCCGCCGGTGAAAGTAGCCCCGGCGCCCCGCCCTTCTGGCCCCCGGGCGGGGCGGGCGGCGGAGGGATCCGCGGAGGGCGGTGGTGCGGCCGGCCGGGATCACCTTGGCGGGGCGTTGGAGTAGCGCACAGAGCAGCGGCGGCGCTCGGAGASAGAGGATCGGGTCGGGGCGCGGTTGAACGGCGGCAGGTAACGGCGGCCTGAGAGGCGGCGAGCGGCGGTACCGCCGTTATCCCTGTTATCTCCGTGTTTCCGCCGCCGGGAGAGGGTCCCCTCAGGAGGCGGCTGAGGGAAGGGGGCGCGTGCCCCGTGGGACGGTTGAGGAGGGGACGCGCGCGGGGGCTCGCGGCGCCGAGCACGTGGCCGCCGGCGGTCCCGGCCCTGCGCCCCCTCCCCGTGCATCCCCCCGAGACCCTGCACGGGGGAACGCCCGCTCCGAGCATCCCTTCCGATCCCGCGCTGAGGAACGCCCGTTCCGCGCATCCCCCCGCGACCTCGCACCGGGAACCGGCCGCGCCGGGCACGGGGAGGCGGCAGGGGGGGCCAGTGCGTGGTGCGAGAGCCCGGGTGGATGAACGGGGACACGCACGAGCGGGGAGCGGTTAAACGGAGCGCGGGGCCCCGTTGCAGCTGCCGGCCGGTTCCTGCTGGCCAGGCTGTGGCGGAGGAGCTGCCGGGAGGCTGAGTCACACGCAGACGGAGCGAGGCGCTGGCCCGGCCCCCCCCCGTGCCCGCACTCACGTAAGAGCCGGCGATTCCCCGAAGCGCATCAGCTTAAATCAGTGTCCGGCTCACTGCATCCACCAGTGATGCTGCAGCCTCTTCGCGGCCCCCCCGGGAAGAGAAGGCCCCTTCTGAATTAATCTTCTCCCGTAATTGTGCCTGCTTAAACACGTCCAATTGATTTGGACAGTCTCTTGAACTGTGAAAACCTTTGAAACGTGTTTAAACCCCCTTTGCAAGGCTACCAGGGCATGAATAGCGCTTTTGTCGACGGACAATGGCAATCTCCCGACTGTCTTCCCAGACTAATAAAAGTAGACGGCAGTCTCTAAAATCCTGCTTTGTTCTGATCAGGCAGCTCGGTATCGGCGAGGCCCAGCTAAACAAAAAAAATCTGGTTTATAGAGGTTTTTGTGATGTTAAAGTGTTAACTTTCCTGTTGTTGTTCTTCGTGACTTGCCTTGGCTCAAAGGTGCGATGACAAAGAGGTTTTTGGTTACTCAGACACCTCCAGGGACTTGTGCAAGCAGAAGTGCTTAATTTAACACAAAAAACCCCGCTGAAGAGTATAATTTCATGCCCGATATCCCGTTTATAAAGCAGAATTTAGGCTAATTTAAAGAAGTTAGATGGGTTAATGAGCCGGGCTGGTGCCAGCGGGTTTCCAGCCCATCACCGGATTAAGCAGAAGGGTTTTGTGCGAGGCAGGAAGCGTTGCTGCGAGCCACGTGCTTGAACCGGGGACTTCTGCCTGTGAAACCCTTCAGAGAAACTTCGCTTTCACTAGATAAAGAGCTTGGGAAGTCTGCGGCAGCCTGCATTTTTTTATTACCTTTATCTTCCCGAAGCTGTAAATATTGTTAAAACCTTCATTTATTGCTGTTAGCCGGTGTGATCCACCGCCGGCTTTAATTCCCTTCCTACCCTCCAAGCTGATAATTTAATTGGATGGGAACAAGACGTTTCCCAGGCTGGCTGGAGCACGTGCCGGTCCTTTATCTCCCGCCTGGCCGTTGTTCTCCCGGGGGAAGATGGAGCCGCAGCGGGTGGTGATGGATGGCWCGTAGGGAATGGGGCTGCAGTACCGGGGCCCTGCCACGTGCAGCAATCTCCATCCTGGAGTGGTGAGGCAGCACAGGCATCTTCACTTCCACCTATTTAAATGTAAAAAGATAACCTTCAAACTTTCTTTTATGGTGTAAAGCAGGTTTTTAGAGCTTGCCTGAAGGCAGCCAGGTGCTTTTTGCCATGCTGAAAGGGTCCTCGTCTTCTGCAAGGTTAAGCCTGTAGGTGTGTCCTACAAATACCCTTGAGATAAGTCTCGTCACCAAACATCCGATGCTTGTTACCTCCTCTTTATTTTTTTTAGTTAAGCCTTCCAGCGAGGGCAGCTCGGCTAAGGCAAGGCTGAGCCAGCAGCACACAGGGAAAGTGCCAGAGCAGGCCTGACCTTCCTGCTCCTCCTTGCCAAAAAGCTGGAGAGGCATCTCCCGTGTGGGTCTCTCCTCCCATGGATCTGCAGCTCAGTGCCGGGCGAGCGTCGGCCAGGTGGGAGCAGGTTGTGGCTGCTGGGTCCCACCCAGGCTTGCAGAAAAGAGCTGGAATTTTGGGGTGGCCATTTTGTCCTTACGTAACGGCGAGACACCACCTCTGGCACCGGCCACCCGGCAGGAATGTGCTGTCCTCCCTAGGAGAGGGGATGCCAGGCCAGGGTAAAAGCCTTGCTTTGCTGCAGAGGTGCATTTCTCTGTTGTTGAGTGCGTTTAGCTTCTGGAATGAGCAAAGCTGACGTTTTTCTAGGCTTTTTTTGGGAATATGAAGGCCTGCCTAGTTTCATAACCCTGCTCTGAGCACTAACTCAAACCATTTCTGGCTCTGGGCAGGGACACTGGGCATGAGCAGTCTTGTTCTGCAGCGTCCGTGAGGTTGTGTAAGTGAGGCTGACCAGTAAATCCCGAATCATCACCCCCTGGGAGCCTCCTGGTTGCAGTTCCTGCCGGCAGTGACACAGCTCTGTCGGCRTGGCCTGGGGACAGTCCCTGCTGCAGTTTCCACTTCCTTTGTCACCGTTAACGGCAGAGACTTGGCCATGGTGGAGCGATTGCCAGGGGAGGAGGGGGGAGGAGATTGCTGCTCCCTCTCCTTTCTCCATCCCTTAGGGGCACATCCGGAGRTGCCGTGATTTTAGGCTTTCTCTCAGGTGACCCATGGGATGAGCTGACTGGGATTAGTCATCTGGCTACTGTAAAACCGGTCCGACCTCAGATGGCTCAGTCTGGAATATGCAGGAGCTGGGGAGATAAGAGACAGCAGTGGGACACCCTGCCTGAAGCATGGGCAGGCCAAGTCGTATACTTGGGGATTTAATCGTTATTCCTTGAGAAATTAATTCAGGTTTATTGGGTGCTGGAAACATTCAGGCTTTGTAGGGTATTGCTCACCCCCCCTTCCTCACTCTGCCTAGACTGAGTGCTCTGTGTTTTCAGGTGTCCTTGAAGTCCTTGCTCCTCTGATTTTAAAAAAAGCAGAGTAGTGGGAAATGCCAGACATTCCTGTTATAAATATGAGACTGGTCATTTCAGTAGAATTCAATCGATGCCTTGTAAATCCACGGTGATGGGAGGCAGGAGGGAGTATTAAAAAGTGACTCTTCGTGGTCGTGGCCACGGTGCTGTGGACAAATGGGTGTTTGGGATACTTTCTGGCTCCTGTGTTTCTGCTCTCGCCCCTGGACAAGGTTACGGTGTGTCTGGTTAATTTTTCTGAGCTCACTGGATTGCTAGAAAATTTTGTGAAGGGGATTCTGACTGGGAAGGAAACTTTTCCTTTCTCTTTATAAAGACTTAAAGGGTGTTAAAATTATATTTGCAAATGACTTGAGTGGATGGGGGATTTCCATGAGGCAGGGAGAATTCACCTGACCATATTTTATGAACTTACAAGTCATGCTCTGGATGCAGTTTCCGTGTCAGAATCCCGTTGTTCTGTATTCCTCTTGTTCCTAGAAGCTGTGCAAACCTGCTTCCCTGTGCGTGGAGGTGATTTCCCAGCAAAGGCTTGTTTTTTTTGTCGTCTAAGGAAGCCGACGCTGCTCTGCAGGTGTCGGAGGATGCAGCAGCAAGTGTTAGAGGCTGAAACACAATGTTTCAGGGCTGACCAGAGGGTTTTCCTATAATAATGAGACTTTGCTGGACTTTTGATGTGGGCAGACCTTCTTGTAGTGACTCTGGTGATTCAGCAGCTTCTGGCAGGGCTGAGGGAAAAGAGGCTTTGCCAGGTCAAATTATGGGTTTTGCTGGCCTGGCTGCTCGGTGCCGCATGGCAGCACGGCGAGGGTGAGTCAGGGCTGCCTGCGCGAGGAGCTGCACGTACGTGAGGAAGGGCTGCGGAGCAGGGGAGGAGCATAAGGAGCATCGGGGCCAGGGGGGCCGCTGCGGCACCGAGAYGGCACCGGGCAGGCTGGCACGGCATGTCCTGACCTTCGCTGTGCTCAGTCCTGCCGATTCTGGCAGAGCTTTTGGGTTTATTAGTGCCTCTCTGTCAAAGCTGCATGTGCTGAGCTGGCTGGTGTGTGCCCCCCACACCACGCCATGKTTTATTGGGGGGCTTTGTCTGCCTGGGGTGGGCAGAACAAAARCCCAGCTCTACTCCTGCTCTCTCCCAGATTTTAGCTGAGGCACAGCCCGTGTTTCTACAAGTACATCTTGGAGGTGAAGGCAGCTTCTGCCTGCTCTGAATATGCCCCATATGCCTAGGGCATGGAGTTTGAAGTCAAACCAATCTTCAAAGGTAAAACTAGTGATCTGCCTATGCCAGTAGTCACCACCTTGCATCACTGTCTTCCCGGACACTTCTGGAATGCTGGGATTCTAGCCTGGGCAGGTCCAAGAGACAAAGAGCTTTTAGCTGCCACTGCTACTTGAGAACAAAATTATTGCAATTAGAAATGCCTGGGAACACAGTGCTGCTGGGAAATGAGTGTCCTCCCATCCCGGTGGACAGTTAAGCTTCAGCTCAGCTTCCTCTTGGGATTACAGGCTGTTCCTGCTATTATGGGGACACTCTAGTCCTGAAGAGGCAAAAAGCCTTAGTTCAGAGAGGTTTTTTAAATCCAAATGTTGAAAAATATAACCAGTTTTAAACTTTGTCGTGGATTTCTGCTGCCGTGGGTGAGGGGGAGTGCAGGGGGCAGGGGAGACCTGCAGTGTCTTCAGTTGAAGAGAGACTTCGAGTGTATTAAATCTTCAGTCTTTTACGTGTTCTCTGCCAAGGTGTTGTGTTCAATCAACTCAAGTCTGCTTGCCTGGATGGGGTTTAGGCTTAGGTGAGCTTTGCTGTGATTAGGTGCTCCTGGGCAGAAAGTTGCCCGTGTCTGGGTGTGCTGCAGTCACGCCAGTGCCGAGCTGCCCCAGTCCCAGGAGGGATGGGAAGTGCAGTCGAGGCCTGTAGGAGAAATGAGTGGAGAGCTGGGAGGGAGGAGGCAGAACCTCTGCCTGTGCACTCAAGTGCTTGAATTTTGTTGCGTTGTGTAGCTCCAAGGGAAGACTGGCAATGAAGAGAAGCTATGAAGGGAACATCTGCATAGAAGGCAGGTGAGCTTTGGGTGGTCCACGTGGGGGATGACATGGAAATAGAAATGTGTCTTGCCTGTTAAGACTCTCAAGTAGGAACATAAAGATAGTTTGACCCAGTAGCAGCTTTCTTGTTACCTCCATATTCATCACGTGGGTGTGTTGGTGTCTCTGCTTGATGGGCAAGTTGGGGTGGGTGATTCCCAAACCTGGCACCGCTTTTCTTTCCTTCCAGATACAGGAATCGAGCAACCATGTCAAAGCACCACGATGCAGGGACCGCTTTCATCCAGACCCAGCAGCTGCACGCTGCCATGGCAGACACCTTCCTGGAGCACATGTGCCGCCTGGACATCGACTCGGAGCCAACCATCGCCAGAAACACCGGCATCATCTGCACCATTGGTAGGCCATTCCTAGATAGGAGAGAAATGCAGCTGAGAGCCCACACCTTGGTGAAACTCTTTAGGGAAATTGTGAGAGGGATCTGGCTTTTATCCCTCGCCAGGGCTGAACTTCTGTGGTGAAGGAACATGACTTTCCCATGTTTGTCTAACCTGTGTTACTGCTGGGAGTGAATCCAGTATGCAGGGAAATGGGAATCGCTTGGATTCTGCTGTGCTCTGTGGGCAAGTTAAAACAATATTTGCTGCTACAGCGCTGAGCAAGGCTGTTTCCATTTACCTTTTCTCTTCCACATGAAACAGCCTGGTGTGTGTGGGTTACCTCATTATTTTTACAAAGTTAATGTTCAAATTGTTTGTTCCTCCTAGGCCCGGCCTCCCGCTCTGTGGAGAAGCTGAAGGAAATGATTAAATCTGGAATGAACGTTGCCCGCCTCAACTTCTCTCATGGCACCCATGAGGTAAGGGTGGGGTCTGAGCTGATCCAATCCCTGTGTGTCTGCTGATCTGTCCCTCATGGAAAAGGAAAATCCAGTTTCATCCAGACCAGCCTTGGTGTGGGAAGATGAAATAGCTGCTTTTGGGGAAAACATGCTGGCTGTACATACAGAGCCTGCGTCATTGCTGATAACATTGAACTGTATTTTCTGAGCCATTTTGAAAGCAATCCAATTCCACACCCTGCCGTGTACTGGGGAGCCAGGTAACTGGTATTTGACTGCATGCCAACTGCTTGCTGTGAAATCCTTCAGTTCTTCTTCACGTCTTGCTGTTCCCAGAGCTGCTGCTTCCCAGTGAGCAGCAGAAGCTGAGAAGACCTGTCCCTGTTCTGCATCTCTGCAGGAGGTCACACTGTCAGTTCGTCTCTTCTCTTGTATTTCTGGAGGTTCCGCAAGCAGGCAATCAGCGAATAACCCTGTCTCAAAAGTCGTCTGTTATGAGTGATTGATGTAATTACTGTGCCCAGTGGGAAGAATGGGCTCCTGGGTTTTCTGGCTAACCCGCTGCTCCAGGTGCATTCCTGGCACTCTGGAAAGTCCCACCACAGAGCTTGAGATGTGGTGTGGTGAACTTAGAAGAATAAGGTCAAAAGACATCAACACTCCATGAGTGTCAAGCCCTTGTTGCTATAAATAGCTGAGATTCTCAGTGATACTGGAGGAGCTGAGGATCCCATTCCAGGTTGCCTGGAATGCCATCCTGAGCCTTTCTGCTGAGGTTTTTTTTTAACCCTGTCTGCTTTCCAGCTTTCGAAATGTCACCCAGTAGCAGCTGTAGTTGGCTTTACTTAGTGACCCATGAGCCTCATGGTGTGTAACAGCTTGGCCTCTCACCCTTGTGGCCTTTAAAGGGCACAGGGCAGTGTCAGGATCGAAAGGGCTGATGTTTAACTGTGGGTAACCATCAGACCTTGACTAACCACTCTGGGATAGTGTCAGTGCATGCCCTGCAGTTGGGAAATCAGCCTGGAGAAAGGGTAGTGTGGAGTAACTGCCTCCTAGCAGTCAAATCCTGTGACCGAATGGCTCTTGGGCTGGGTGACACACCAGGGAGTTGATGGCCAGGCTGAAACTGGGAATTCTCACACCGTTAATTGCCCAGTTGCTGTGGTCGGTGAACTTGTTGGCTGAGGTTGAGGCCAGGGAGTGTGGCTTTCTGCTTTGGGTGAGATCTAATTGCACATTTTGCATAGACAGGTCGGGTTACTGCAGGTTCTGGTCTGGCTGCTGTCGACTGCGGAGTGTGACTGTCAGCCTTAGCCAGTCCTAGGTTTGTGTCCCCTCCTGGCTCCTCCAAAATGCTTCAGTTTCCGGTGAACCCCCAAAGAGTTTTCTTCTGTTGTGAGTGCTTTAGTGCTCGTGTTGATCCCAAAGCATTTGACGGGGCTTCAGTTTTAACAGAGGTGCTTTGGCACCTGCCTGCCACCCCTCTACATAGAATAAAAATGGCTTTTACCTCCAGCTCTGCCTGCATTCCTGTTCTGCATATGTAACTCTTCAGGAAGTCAGGCTCCCTAGGAGCTAGTTAGTCCTTGATATCAAACTAAAATGGGATAATACCAGGTGTTTGGGATCAGATAAGCGTAGTAGCACCGTTCAGGCATGTTTTCTGTGCTGCATCCACCCAGGCTATGGTGCCTGCAAGGGTCAGGGCTATCTCAGTCCAATGTTGCACACTCAGACCATAGACTGACTCATTTTCCTGCTCTGAAGAGTTATCAGCTGTTATCTCTAGCCAAGGGCACACATGTGAACTTCAGCACAGCTTTTTTTAGCCTCACCTTCCTGGTGCTGGTTTATCATTCCCCAGATACTCAAGTCGGTGTGCAGGGCTCGTGTTGGGGTGCATGAGTGGCACGGGGAAGCCAGGTGTTCCAGGTGAGTCAGGTCAAACTCCATCAGGCCGTGTGGTACAGYGGGAAAGGGTATTTCTTATCTACACAAGTGTTACGCAACTCTTACTAGTTGCAAGCAGTTAAGGTTATCTCTTAATGCTGTTTAAACAAGTAAATTGATCTGCTGGCCGTCTGTAGCACATCTGAGGGGAGTTGAGATGAGTTTTCTCACAAAACTGTATTGAAACCGGCAGCATTTAGCAAAATGCTCTCGCACACAAGGTTTGGAAGCCAGGTGTCTGGTGCTGGAGTATTGAACTGTCTGCAATTGCTTTGGCTCTGGAAATAGAATGTAAATATTTACATGGATAACATTCTCTTAGCAAATCCTTTCTCTATGAGAATTAAAGCCAAAGGGTAAAAAGTGTGTCCACCTATGGACAGTGGGTTAGGCTGGAAGTGTGTGTGGGAGCTGGCAGTGTGGGGAATGGCATCTTCACTTCTGTGCTCTGACTGGAGGAGGAGCACAGCCATGTGTGGCACTGGCTTCTCTGTGACATTCTTCTGCCATCAGGTATCTTTTCATGCACATGATTATCCAGCTGCTGGTGCTGTCAATATTTTGGCAGGTGTTGAGCAAAGCTTTTGGAAAAGTTACTCCTAAAGGCCTGTTGGTGAGCCACCTTCAACTGGCAGATGTGTGTCCTCATGGAAAATCACTTTAGCTGGGGCTGTCTCCTTGAGTTGTCCTTCTGTAATTAGAGCTGAGGGCACAGCCAGATAACTTCCAGACTCCCCCTTCATGGCAGGAAGGCCTTTGTATCCTCACACTCTGCTGTTCTGGAAGCTTGGTGTGGGTTAAATTTTGATGATAAAACCGAAACAGCATAATGTGAGAGCAGAGCTGCCAGCTTGGGCGGCATTTGGGGTGCGCAGGGATCTTTTCCATAAGCAGCAGATTAGAACCAGCCTGAACGTTTCCATCTTTTTTTTCTCTTGCCAGTATCATGAGGGCACAATCAAGAATGTGCGAGAAGCCACAGAGAGCTTTGCCTCTGATCCCATCACCTACAGACCTGTGGCTATTGCACTGGACACCAAGGGACCTGAAATCCGAACTGGACTCATTAAGGGAGTAAGTGGATCTTTTTTTAAATCCCACTTTTTTCACCACATGAACCCTGTTAAGCCTGTGGCCTTTTCCAAACAAAAAATATCCTAGGAAACAAGGTAACAAAGTTCGAACAAACTGCTGTGGGCTGGGAGATGGTGGTGTGCTGGTTTTTACTGGTTTTGCTGACACACAGAGTGGCACAGCAGAAGTGGAGCTGAAGAAGGGCGCTCAACTCAAAGTGACCCTGGATGATAACTTCATGGAGAGCTGCGATGATAAGACGCTCTGGTTGGACTACAAGAACCTCATCAAGGTTGTAGAAGTTGGCAGCAAAATCTACGTGGATGATGGTCTGATTTCCTTGGTGGTTAAGGAAAAAGGTGGGTAACAGCCATTCCAGCTCTGCCTGTTTGGTTTTTCCTTAGGACATGTTTGTGCTCACCCTTCAGTAAGTGTTTCTTAGCTTGGAGTTGTGTGTTAAAGAAAGGAGAACATAGTTCTTGAGCTGTAGTGAGACCTTGCGCTAAATTTCTCTACTTCAAGTGTAGGAACTTTCCAAAAACTATCTTTGGCTGAGTTTCACTGGGCTGGCATCTAAACCCCATCTTCAAAGGGAAATGTGTGGTAGGGCCATATCACTGTTCATTATCAGCCAGGCTAATTCATGCTCTTAATGCAGGATTTAACTGGTTTTACAGCACAAACCTGGGTCTTGCGGTTAGAGACAGAACTAGCTTTAACTGGTAATGTAGAAGCAAAGTCCTTTTACAGTGCTGCCTAAACTGCTCTAGCCTCAAGCCTGTAATAACGAGTTTGTAGGGAGTGGAGGTGAGGCTGTTGGGGTGCTCAGTTTTGTGTTGCAGGGTTCTGTGTGCAGAAGTGCAACCTGGTAGCTTTTTTGGGGGGAGGCAATCCCAACCTCCTGCAGGGAGGAGCTGGTATCTTATCCAGGAACAGCCTAGAAGTTGTTTTAGACCGATCTGTCATGTTTCCAAGGGTAAACTGCATGTTTGTGTGGTACATAAATGCTCTGAGGGGATGGGATGTGCTTTTTATCGCRTGTGCTACTGTTGGCACTGCAGTTCCCAGGCAGGGAGTTGTGGGAGCTGGCAGTAGCAGCTTTCTGGTAAACACTGACCGTGGGAACACATACTTGCAGGGAAGGACTATGTCATGACAGAGATCGAGAATGGCGGCATGCTCGGCAGCAAGAAGGGTGTGAACCTGCCTGGTGCCGCCGTCGACCTGCCCGCCGTCTCTGAAAAGGACATTCAGGAYCTAAAATTCGGTGTGGAGCAGAACGTGGATATGGTGTTTGCTTCCTTCATCCGCAAGGCTTCTGATGTCCACGCTGTCAGGAAGGTGCTGGGTGAAAAGGGAAAGAACATCAAGATCATCAGCAAGATCGAGAACCACGAGGGTGTGCGCAGGTGAGCTTTGTGCAGGGGATGCTTTGGGTTTGTCACACTGAAATAAAGCAACTCACACTTCCTTTGGTAGCTTCACACAGCTGTGTGTAGCGCTGAATAGGTGCTGTGCCTTGCTCCTGGTTTTCTTCTCCCTTCCTTGGAACGGCAGGAACCCAGACGGCCCTTGGAAAGCCTGTGTGCTCCTTTCAGAGGAGGAGAGACAGATGGGAAGGTGCTTTGCAGAACAAATGGGATAACACAGCTCTTCTCTCTCTTGTCAGGTTTGATGAGATCATGGAGGCCAGCGATGGCATTATGGTGGCCCGTGGTGACCTGGGAATTGAGATTCCAGCTGAAAAAGTCTTCCTTGCCCAGAAGATGATGATTGGGCGCTGCAATAGGGCTGGCAAACCCATCATCTGTGCCACTCAGGTACTGGAGATGCACCAGGCTCCTCACTGCYGGAGTCTGGCCGTGAGGGAACATTGGAAGCTGTCATGGCTAGATGGTGCTGCTAAAGAGTGAGATGCCAAGAGCAGAGAGGTTTTGCTCATAGCTAAAAAGTTCCTGTTGAGGCACTTCTATGTTCGGAATCTTTCCCAGTTAGGTTACGGGACCTCTTGCCGAAGGTTTTACACTCCAAAATGTCATGTGGTAAATGAGCCTTTGGGGCTGACGTTGCCGATTCATGGGAAAAATGGCACGTGCTTTTCCTTGGTATCTTGTGGCGGCACATCTGTGCCTGACAGGGGAGACTTGCTGGGGTTCCCAGGTATCTTAGAAAATGYGCCCACACTGCAGCAACAGAGGGAACTGAGTGAAGGATCCATCTCCTTATTTTGGGTGCARTAGGGATCATGTGCAGAGTCCTCAGGCTCTGGAAGGACTGCTTTCCTGGCTGTCCTTGCTCTGCACACAGGCTGTGGAAGTGAAAACTCTCTTTAGTTATTTAATAAGATTCTGGATTTGCAGTGGCATATGCTCCTTTTTCCTGTGTTGSTACAGAAATGCGGCTGGAATGCTGCCTCAGGCAATGTCCCATGGGAAGTAAGTGGTGGTTAACAAGTGGTGAGCTCCAGCTGGGGGGAAGCTGAGCACCTGAGGAAGACAGGAGAGCTAGCCAGACTTGGGKGTGTGGAAAAGGGTTAGGAAGAGCTGACCTCATGGAAAGCTGTCCCATTTTCTGCCATCTTGTGCGTGGATGCTTAGGAATCTGGTGGAGATAACTGTTCTGAGTTTACTACCCTGTACACATTATCTAAAGCATTTGAAATCTTGTGTTGCATGAAGGTGACTTTATTGGTGCAGACCTTGTTCTTTGACTTCTAAATGCAAAAAACCCGAATTTGGGAATGTGTGACTGGATTTGAGCTTTCCATAAATACATCTAATGCTACACTCTGCTCTTAAGAGCTCTGAGTTCCTTGGACCAAGCCTTGTGCTGAGAAGTTGAATTGGAAAGTTGGAGTATTGTGTCTGGGATGTTSTGTGGGTTAAATCCCCCTGGAAAGGAGTAAATGTGGAATGGATATAAAATGGAATGGGTTGTTTTCCTCACTGGTGGAGACTTAAATCAAAGCTGGTTTAGGGATCAGGCCCTTCTCTGTTTCATATCCATGGAGAACTCCCCRAGTCCTTAGCTGGCATCCCACTTTCTGCTCAAGCCACAAGGAGTACTGAAGTGCAGCTGCTTCCTGTGGCAGTGGGTTGATCTCCGTGGGTTTGTTCTCCCCCAGATGCTGGAAAGTATGATCAAGAAGCCTCGCCCGACACGTGCCGAGGGCAGCGATGTGGCCAATGCCGTCCTGGACGGAGCGGACTGCATCATGCTCTCTGGGGAAACAGCCAAGGGAGACTATCCCCTGGAGGCTGTGCGCATGCAGCACGCTGTGAGTATGGCCCTGCCCTGCTGAGGACGGGGACAGCACCCTGCCATCGGCCACCTGAGCTGGCCTCCCAAAGGCCTAAAYGTGCCCGGTCCGAGCTAGCGGCACCTGGCCATCCAAAATAGCCATTTCTTCGCTCATGCTCTGCTGTGGGTGGTTTTTTGGACCAAACATGGTCCTGAGGGCCTGGCACCTCATTTTGTGTCCTCCAAACTTGCCAGGCAGAGCTGAGAGCTGCTCTGCAATGCTCTGAGATATAAAACTTACTATTCCTTTTGCTTAGGGCAAGGTAAGGGGATTTTTGCTATTACCTTGACAGAAGTTTCATTCAATGTCCTATTGCAGTGGCATATTAAATGCCTTAAACTTCTGCAAGGTTAAGGAGCTGCTTAAGCAGTTTATCTGTAGATAATGAAAGGTTTTGGCRGAGTCCTGTGTGGGAGGGGGCGGGGAGGCTCCTGAGCGTGATTTACAGCACTGTTGCATTCAGCACCTGGTGTGTGCTCAGGGTTGGGGGGTTTGTTGCATGAATACTGACAGCACCATATTTTTACATGCCTGAACTGCCAGAAACCTCTGCTCTGCTTCAAGTTCGTGTTTCAGCTGATGTCAASTACCTACGAGCATTGCTGCTCCCCAGTTACCAGTGCTGTGGATCACAGCAGTGATAACTCACCAGTTCTAACTCTCACCAGTTTTMTTTGAAATTCAGGTTCTATAGATTAATCAACTCAGCCAGTGTTGGTTTGCAGTGTGTTATTTAAATATCTTTTACCTCAATATGGAGTGGTGTTTTTTGCACRAGGCAGATGCAAAATACGACTTAAAATCACTGGGCAGGGACTGCTCCTTTACAGGCTGAATGCTAATGGTGTACCTTAAAGCTTCTCCCTCCTTTTCCAACCCYTAAATCACAAGGATTGACTTCCTACCAAGAGCTGGGAACTTGCTGCAGCAAACCTTATGCCTGGGTTTCCATCCTGGCATTCATTCTTTGGCCTGGGGCAGGTTGTGTTGTACCTGTAGCCTSAGTTGAGGATCTGTTGCACCCTGTGCTTCCCTCTTCCTGCAGACCTGGGGATGGTGGTGTTCACTCCACCAGGCCCCTGAGGAAACACTGAAGGCTTTAATCCTCAGTGCAGAAACAGAAATACAGATTGTATTTCTGTATGATTCTGTATGATTATGTAAGATTTCCAGACAGCAAGGTGCCAGCTCTTAAGGCAGAAGCACATCCCAGTACAGTGAGAATCTTTCCTCTGAGCTAATTCACTTGGTGATAATTGAGCCCAGCAACAATGCCCTGAGTAACACAGTCTGGACATCTGCAGCATGGCTGGAGCAGATGGCTGTTTCCATCTGAAGTGGGCAGTAGCAAATTTCCAAATACTGGACAGGCTGATTCCTGTGTGTGGGAGTGGGCTTCCTTCCCATTCCACTCCATGATTCACCCTTACTATCAAAGCCCAACCTGGCCTTGCTGTCTGATGGGACCAAGGTTTAAACAGCCACTCCCATTTCCCTTTCTCCCACCTCCCCGGTATCTCCACCCGCGCACCAACTGGAAACCCTCTATAACCGTTCCTGTCTGAGCAGATCCAGCTGTGGGGTGAAGTTAAGGATTGCTGTGCCCCTCCGCAGCCGCTGTCAAAGCAGACACTTGTATTCCCATATTCCATTACACCTGGGGAGTGCAGACTTCCCTCTGAACTTGGGTTTKCTCCGTGTGTTACATGGAGCTGCTGTCTTTGTAACAGGAGCTGAAAATAAACTGCTTGGCTTCCAGCTCCTGCGTTTGGAGTAAGTGTTGTGATGCAAATACTCCCATTTTATCTAAATCCAGCAGTAACAAAATGCTTTAGGACAAGTTGGCACTGGCCTGCTGTTCCAGCCTGCTGCCTGTGTCCTGTTATTTTTAGACATAAGATACTTAACTGCTTTGGCTTAAACTGATAACTGTGGAAGAGATAATTCCCAGCATCACATAAAATAATTCATTAATGCTAGGGTAGCAAAATTCTGATTTTTGTAACTCCAAGGCTTTCACTATAATGGCACATCAGTCTCTAATTAAACATGAACTTGTCATGCTTTGTGTAGCGGCTGCTCACTTTGTGGAGTAACTGGATGAMGTTGTCCTTGAGAAGATCATGAACCTTTGCATGCTTTTCTGGTCTCTGCAAGCCTTCTTTATCGGGTTGTCAGGCCTTCTGAGATGATTAAACGTGATGATTCCCAGGATTCTGGGATGAACAGGTTGTTGAACCTGTTGCCACTGCTCAGCCAGAACAGAAAGCCCTTAGTTGTGCCTCTGTCTCTCTCATCTGTCCATGTCTGGCACTGTACAAACACGTCAACATCCACACTGTGACAACCCTATAAGGGAAGCTTGTTCCTGTTCATTTCCCTATTACCAAAGGGAAGTTGGTATTCCACTTGGAGGTGAAGCTTTATTGGCTCTCAAGTTAAACTAAATATTTATTGGCTCTCAAACTAGATTTTTATTTGCTCTCAAGGTAAACTAAGTCTTCATTGATACTGMAGTTAAACTAAATCTACCAAGGCTGAGAGAACAGTCTCCCACCTTCAGGGGTGACATTCAAAGTGCATTGCTTGCRCATTGGCTCCATGAAAACCGTTTCAGCAGTGCTCTGTGCTGTTGGGAGCTTAGGAGAGGAAGCCAGAGATTCCCTCTTGAGGAATTGCAAGCAGGACCATGGGCAGGCAGGTAGGTGGCATAAGAGTCTGTCAAGGAAATCAGAAGCAGCCATGACAAAGCGTGGTCTGACTCTTAAGCTGGCTTGTTGTGGTCCTTGGAAAGTAATTCGTGTTTGCCTGCTCTGCCAGGACTCCCGAATACAACCAAAATGCCGCCTTTGGAATGCCTGCCAAGTGACCAGGGCCTGCTGGTTCCACAGTGTTGTGGTTGTTAACCTGTATTGCATTTAGCAAAGTCAAAACCTGAGAGCCAAAAAGCTTCACAGCTTCCTCTTAATACCCTCTTGCATGCATTACTTTGACAATTAAGCAAATTAATGTGGTCTCATGTTCCTCTGGTATATCTTTCCTTCTTTTCTTTCCTCTGTTGTCCTCCTTCCCTCCCACTCGGGCCTGCAGATTGCTCGCGAGGCTGAGGCCGCAATGTTTCATCGTCAGCTGTTCGAAGAAATTTTACGCCTCAATGTTAACAACAGGGACCCTGCCGATGCCATGGCGGCGGGTGCGGTGGAGGCCTCTTTTAAGTGCTTAGCTGCAGCCCTGGTAGTCCTGACAGAGTCTGGCAGGTAGGGCTCAGAGAGGGGGCTTGGGCCAGCCCTTTCCGTGGCAGAAACACGCTCCGTCCTAACACTGCAGTATTTGGCCAGCGGCTCGCTGCCCGTGCCGGCCTTGCGTAACCTCTGTGTGAGCTGACCCTGTGCCAGGGAGGGACCCCAGCAGGCAGGAGCAGAGCGAGAGTGCCTGGCAGTTGGCATGAGTGTCACCTGAGTGTGGGCTTGGCAGGGCGAGGTGCCACCGTTCTGAAAAGAGCCCTTGGGAATCGAGTGGTTCCTCTGCAGGGATGTGCTGTTGGGGTGAGCTCAGTCTGGGCTCACTCATTGTTGACAGTGTCAAAGTGTGGCAGTACCGATGTGGCACCCTGTGCTGGAGCACCTCGCCCTGCCCTGTGCCCRAGCGCTTGCCACGAGTGTTGTCTCCGAACGCGTGTTGCTCTTGTAGATTGCCCGGGAGGCCGAAGCCGCCATCTTTCACAGGCAGTTGTTTGAGGAGCTGCGTCGTCTGACTCCCCTCAACTGCGACCCCACCGAGGCCGCTGCAGTTGGCGCTGTGGAAGCGTCCTTCAAGTGCTGCAGCGGGGCCATTATTGTCCTCACCAAGTCTGGAAGGTAGGAGGGGACAGGTGTCCCCAGGTCAAGCCCACTGTGTGACAGGGTGGGGGAAGGAGAATCCCAAAAACGTGGCTTTGAGAGACCATTGGAGTCGGGTTCTGGCAGTGCCTGCAGTGCTGGTTCCTCGGGAGATGGACACGCATCCGTACCCTCCGAGTCCTCGGCCTGCCTCTGCCAGCGTGGCACCAGCTCTGAGCCCGGCCTCCTCTCGCTGCTGCGAGTGGCAGTGGCGCCAGCTGGAAGAGCCAAGGGAAAATAAGTGTTGCAGCTTCAATTCAAACTTCTTGGCAAGAAACCATTGATGTAAGAGTGAGGCAGAAGTTCAGTGGATGCAGAATCCAATTTTTTTTTTTCCTTCCTTTTTTTTTTTTTTTTTTTTTAAATCAAGGCCTTGGCCTTTCATAGCAGCATCCAAATTATTGGTCCCTTGCTGAACTTTGCAGGCATCAGCCCTGCTTGCCTGAGCCCAAGGGGCGAAGAGGGACTGTGCAGCCTGGGATGGTTAGACAGGGAAATGGAAAGTGTTGGAAATTTCCTAGTCCGGGATTCCTTGTGCCTGCCTGCAAGTAATCTCTCTGCACAGGCAGGCATCTGGCAGGCACCAGGTGAGCTCAGTGGCTGCAGGTGAGATGCGCTGGAACAATGTAGTTTGGGATTTCTGTCCGGTGACGGTGACAGCTGCCAAGCAGAGACTTGTTCTTCCAGTTGTGGAAAGGGAGCTGGAGCCTCGTGGATCAGCTCTTCCATCTAGAGGAACCGGGCTGCCTGCTCCCAAAGCATGTCCAACCATAAGTCTCAGACTGCTTTATGGAAGGAAAAGGAAGGAAGAATTTCTCACACTGGATTCACACCAAAGCAGTGGTGCAGCAGCAGAGGTGTGGTTGTGTGTGCTGGGCACAACCTACCTGAAGATCTGGACCATCCTTCACCAAAATTTACAGCTTAAAATGATTTTGAGCAGCCACTTTCTGCAGAGATGAGGAGGGAACCGTAAGCACGAAGTTCTGGATACCCTCGTGCTTCTAATGTATCTTTGTCAAATGTTCTAACCTTACACTTGACCTTTTAAAAGAGATTTGAACTCTGATATTTGAATATTTTTAGCTGTGGATTCAGTTAACTCTTGTGAGTACCTGGATCTCCTGGGAGGCGGCTCGGACAGTGTGGGAAGGATTGTCTGAGAGCTGGCACGTGTGGTTGGGTGCTTGGAGCAATCTGCTGGCTCTTGCTTTAAGCAGCAAACTTTGCATCTGAGTGTGGCTGAGCTTGGCTCCACTAAACGAGGCTGCAAAAGTGAGTGGAGACACTGGCATGCCTGTTGGAAAGATGGAGCTGCAGCTGCCGCAGCCTTGCAGTTTGAATCTGTTTGCAGATGCTCTCCTAAGCAGTGCCCAGGGAAAGGGAAGCTGTAGTCCCCACCCAGGCTGTGCTGCTGCTATTTTAAGGCATTTTAAAGCATTTTAAGGGCTCTCTGCCCAACTTCTCAGTACAAATTTTGTCCTCTGTTGCATTTGCTTCCCRTTGGGTGCAGAAGCAGAGCTCTGTGTGGAGGAACCGGCCTGTTTGCTGGCTTCAGCAGGTGGCTGGGAGGCAGATGGCTTCCTCCTTGGCATGCTTCGGGCAGCGCTGCTGGCGCCGGTTCTTTCCACCCCGTAGACCGGGAGCTCCTCAAAACAGAGGGAACTTGCAGGGACCCCCGTTGAGATGCCAAGGCCTGCTTGCAGAGGCCGGAATAAATGGCACCTTGCCACCTTAACATAGCAACAGAGACAAGTAAAGGCTTGTTCGGGGACCAAAACACCCCGATGGCCRTTGCTGAACTGGGAGGCGAGGTGATTGTCACCACCAGTGGGGAGAGCCGGTGGTGGTTTGCCCAGTTGCCTAACTGGGAATCCAGCAGAGCGTCAAGCTGGTTGGTGAGTGGCTCTTCTGGAGACTGGTCACATCCCTCCAGGGGCTTTGGTGAGCCCTCCTGGGTGACAGACAAGCCTTGGGGCTGTTGTGCTCCCACTGGCCATTCACAGGCGTTCCCTGCGGAGGCTGTGTCGGCTGTGCGGAGCCCCACCGTGGCTGTTCTCCCTGCAGGTCAGCACACCTGGTGTCGCGGTACCGCCCGCGGGCCCCCATCATCGCCATCACCCGCAACGAGCAGACGGCGCGCCAGGCCCACCTGTACCGCGGCATCTTCCCCGTGCTCTGCAAAGACCCCGCCCAGGACGCCTGGGCCGAGGATGTGGACCTGCGCGTCACCCTGGGCATGAATGTTGGTGAGTGGCCCCGCTGTCCCGGGACGTGGTCCTGGTGGTGGCCCTGAGCAGCTCTCTGGTGACAGGAAGAGGAACTGGTTGCCTGCGTGGTAACCGGATCCGCTTGGGAAACGGGTGGTGGCTGCATGATCATAACCACGTCTGATTGGGAAATGAGGGGGTGGGTTTGTCACAGCTGTCTTGAAAGAGGTTCCAGCAGACGACCAGGCTGAGTTTAAGGTGGTGAGTGGTGGAACTGTGATACCACTCCTGAGGGACGAGGGAAGCCTGGAGTGGGGTGACTCTGTCCTCCAGTCCCTTTCCAAATCCTGTGCTATGGAATTTCAAGCTCTGTTGCAAAGAATSCCAAAGTAGAGATGAAGGGTTTCAGATGGGTGGGCAGTGGGAAGGTGGGGTCTTGATACCCTCCCAGAGCCATGACTGCTGTGGCACAGGCAGTCTTGGTGGCTTGGGGAATGGGTGATGAGCACTGGCCCCCTATAGCAAGGGGACAGGGTGGGACTGGGCTCTAACACTTCCCTCTTCTCTCCCAGGCAAAGCTCGTGGGTTCTTCAAGAGCGGCGACCTGGTCATCGTGCTGACAGGCTGGCGCCCCGGCTCCGGCTACACCAACACCATGCGTGTGGTGCCCGTGCCCTGAGCGCCCACTCGGCCTTCCTTCCCTTGCCCYCGTCCCCTCCCACTGACCCACTCCCCTCCCACTGCCACCTGTCCCCTTGCGTTAGACCAGCCATCGCTTGCGCTGTTCTCCTTGTCCCTAGAGTGGATGTAGGTTGCTAAACACCACCCAGTGCAGCAGCAGCAGGGGCAAGAGACCTTAAATCACTAAAAAAAAAATACTTGAAGTGTTTAGTTTTTTAAAAAACCTCTCCCTGTAGTTAAAAGTCCTGCCTTGATGTGTGTTGGAGTTGGTGTAGGAGGTTCCTGTGTGCTGCTGGGACTCCTCTTTCCTGGTGACTGTCCTCAGGGTGTGAAATGTCCCTTTCCCCGACCCTGGTTTGGGTGTTGGGGAAGGGGGGAGGTGACGTGTGGTCAACGGTTCTGCTGGACCCCTCCTCGCTCGAGGCAAGCTGCTACTCCCCCCTCCTGTACGGCCACACACCTCCCCAGACCCAATCCAAGACGAATCCAGCCTTTCTCAGGGGCTGGCTATTTCAAGGATGGGGGCAGGAGAAGGGTGTTGGCTCCATGCAAAGAGCTTCCCGTGCTCCCCTTGCAGCGTTGTCTCCTGTGTTAGTCGTGTCCCCCCACCACCCCAGAGCCCCCCCCCCYCACCCAGCACTCTGACGGGCCCTGGGGTGGGAGAGCACAACTGTCCGTCAATAAAGAGAAGCTGAAGCACCTGCCGGCCTGAGCTGCTCCTTGGGGGGCTTGGGGGTGTCTGGTGAGGGGTCTGCAGGGGTTGGCGAGGTCTGTGAGGGTTGGAAGGTGGGGCCAATGAAGGAGTCTGAGAGGGGAAGGGGGAGCTCTAGAGGGGTTGGGGCTCCACTGGAGGGGTTTGCTGGAATTGGGAGGGGCCAAGGGAGGTTTCTGATAGGATTGCGGGGTCTACAGGAATTAGAGTCCCAGAGAGGGGTCTGCAGAGGCTGGGGCAGGGCTGTCGGTGTTGGGGGTTCCTGGCCACAGGGCCGACAGAGCCCAGAGGGAGGGGACCTGGGGCCTGCCTGTCCCAGGCTTGTTTACCCCTGGAGCACAGCGGTCCCTCCCCGCGGGGGCTGAGACCCGCCCGGGAGACCCCAGAGCTCCGCCCGCCGCGCGGCCCCTTTAAGAGGCGGTTCCGCGGCTCCTTTAAGCGCCGGGACCCCGCAGGCTCAAGCCCTTCCCACTGGTGGGCGCGGCCTGCGGCGTGGGCGGGAGGTGGTGCTCGGTCGGGGCGGGGGCGGAGCTTGACGGCGGGCGGCCAATGTGCAGGCGGAAGGGGGCGGGGCTCAGTGGTGCGGGGCCAATGGGCGGGCGGAGAGGGGCGGGGCTGGGCGGCGGGCGGCCAATGGGCGGGCGCCGTGGCGGCGCGAGGAGGCCGGGGCGCGCGGGGCATGACGGCGGCGAGCGGGGCCGCGCGCAGGTACCGAGGGGGGGACTCGGGGGGCTCCGGGACCGGAGGGGGGGGGGGACTCGGGACTGAGGGGGACTCGGGACCAGGGAGGGGTTCGGGACCGGGGGGTGCCGGGGGCGCGTCCCTCCCGCCGCCGCCGCGGAGCCGGTGCTGCCCCTCGGCCTGTCCCGGCCAGCGGCGCCGCGTTGAGGGGAGCGCGGAAACACCGACAGCCCCGCGCCCCTTCTCTGAGGGGGCGGACCGGACCGGACGGGGCCGGGGAGGGGTCCTGCCGCTGCCCGCCGGGGGACCTGCCGGCTTCGCCTGAGGCTCTCCGAGCGCGGGCGGACGTGGGACCGGCCGCGGGGTTGCCCCGGGCGCGGCTCCGGCGGTGGCCGAGACCCCCGGTCCCACCGTGCCCCGCACAGCCCCGCCGGGCCCGAGGCCGCCTCCTCCGTGCTCCTTCCGTGCCGCGGGGCGCTCGGAGCGGCTGCCGGTGAGACTCAGCGCCCCGGGCGCTGCGGACAGCAGGGACCGAGGTCTCGGCTCTGTCCCGGCCGTGACCCCCCGGTTCCCGGGGCGGGGAACACCGGGGACACCGCGGGAGGGACACGCCGGGCTCCCTCCGGCCTTGACCTCCCCCCCCTCTCTCTCCTGCCAGCGCCGCTCGGCTCCGGCCGTTCCCCTCCAGCATCCCGGGGTGGCTCCGCTCCAGCTCCGACACGCGGGACTGAAATGACCTTGGACGCCGGGACCAAGGGCAGCTCGCCGGATCCCGCCCGGGCTCGCTCGGGCCGCGGCCGCCCGCCCGCCGGTGCCTCCCTCCGCCTCTGAGCCTCCTGGGGTTTTTTGGGAGGCGGGATCCCTGCCTGGCTCGCTCCGTCCTCCGCCGCGCGCTTCCCCGTCAGCGGGGAAGGGATCCAGCGAAAATCGCCCGCCGACGGAGGGGCTCACGCCGGACCTTTTCCAGGCTGGATCCCAGCGCCGCGTAAGGGAAGGGAGACGGCGATCCCGTGGGAGGGAGAAGCACCGGGCTTCGCCTGGCAAAGCTTGCGGATGCGTGGGGAGGGGCCGGAATTGGKCAGGGGGCACCAGGTCGCTGGATTGTTTTCCCTTTGCTGGGAACTCCTGCACCCACCCGCTTTTCCTCCTCTCAGGAGCTCTGAACTCCGACTGTTTTTGTTCCACTTGTATTTTGGGACACGGGATGGTGAGTTTCTCTCAGGAGCAGCTTCCTGCTGAACTTCCTTGAGGAGGGTGATAGTATGAGCTGCTAGAAAGTGTTTTCCTCACTGTGCCAGCACTGGAAGCAGCTCTTGGAAAGGAAACCTCCCTTCACCTGGAGCCCAACCTTATCCTGTGCTCCTGAACCCTGGATGTGTATCCCTGATGCATCTGGGAGCCAGGATGAAGCAAGATCTGGACAGGGGAGACAAAGGAGCTCCTGTGATGTCCCCACTGGGGCTGAGGATGCTCCTCACAGCCCCCAGASCCTCCATGGAGCATCCCAGTGCCAACACTGTGTCCAGGATTGTCGTACCCAGGAGTTGTCCCCGGTGGTGGCCTGACAGGGAGAGGAAACAAGGATGCAGCACTTCCAAGTGCTCTCCAGCCTCTTGTTTTTCTCATTTTAGGGGATTTCTCTGTGTTTAGTGACCTCGGAGGGGTTCTGATGCCCTCGCCTCGAGCAGGGGGTGCCTCTCCGCGATCCCTGTGTGGTGCCCCTTGGTGTCAGCCCCGATTAGGGATAAATCCGCTCACCCRGATTAAGCAGTGCAAGCGCTTGGGGATTTAAGGGATGACGTGAGGGGAAGCCGGAGCATGCTGAGCTCTGGACAGGGAGGCTCCAGATTGGGTCAGAGCCCCTTTTCCAGCACAGAAGGGTGGATGAGGGCTTTGGTGCCTCCATGATATGAGTTTTTGCTTCAGGGCAGCATGGCATCCCCTGGCAGAGGGTATCTGAGGAATCAGGCAGGGAAAACGCCTTTTGGTGTGACACCAAGGGATATTCTTTTGGTGCTTCTTGTCAGTAAGGTCTCCCTTCCCTTCCAGACACATCCTTTGACCTGAGCTTCTCCTAAAAAACCACAACCTTGGCGTGTCCATCCCGTCCCTGCGGGGCTTGGAGTCCAGGGCTGTGCAGGMAGGTCTTTGCCAATGCCACGTGTGGGGATCCAGGAGCTGGTTCCCAGCCAGTTCCCAACTACATGGCACTGGTGACTTGTGTTTAGGTGTATGTGCTGCATGTTGTGGGAGCATCCCCTGTGCCTCCAGCTGGGATTCAGTCTGGCTCCATCGCATCCAGACAGCGTTTTTGTCAGGGCTCTGAGGCTCTGGGGATGTGGGGGCTCACGTGGCTTCAACTCTCAGCCCGTTTGGACACAGCTGTTGGGGTCCAGTACCCCCATCCTGGCTCTCCCGGAGTCTGGGGGGATTATTTCCATGGGTTTCCCTTCAGATGAGCCCCTTGGAGCAGGTGCTGGGTGTGTCTAAGGAAGTACAGGCGGCGAAGGAGCCGCTCTCGCAGTGTAGGAAGTTTGGTATGGCTTCTCCGCCTGGGCTCTGCCGCACTGCCACGGCACCATCCCCGCGGGCACTGGGATGCGCTCCAGCTCCACGCTCGTCCCGCCTGCTGGCTCTCATCCTGTCCTGCCGGTGTCCCACCTGCTCTGGCATCACCCCCTGCTCGGTGAGCCCAGTGCTTTCCCTGGAATAATTTCCTCTCCATAGGTCTGTAGCTGTGTGCTGGCTCTGCCGTGGGTCCGGTCCCCAGGGATTGTGCTCTGCTTGGCTGCCGGTGCCACGGCAATCTCCGGTGGYGGTTTGCCGAGGGTAGAAGTGTCACTTTTGTGGCCTGCCAGGTGATAACCTCCCTGCGGCGCTGGGCCTGTGTTTACTTTACCTGCCGTGGCCGATAAGCGCTCTGATAACATTCCCAATGGTAAATAACTGGCTCTAACATGCCTGGCGAGGGCTCTGCCCAGGAAAGACGATGTTTTGCGGACCGAGAGGAGCAGACCCTGGCTGAAATCCATCCCCCCAGGGAGTTTCAAGCTGTGGTTTTTCCCATCCCAGCCTCCAGCCCTTGAGGAGGAGAGGCTCTGCCTTGGAGGGTGTTATCCCAGGGAGCCGCAGCAACTTGGTTGCTCTGTTGCAAGTGCCGGAGAGTCCCTGGCAAAAAAAGGGCTTTTTTGTTTTTCTCTCCATGTKACTTGAGAAATCACAAAAATATTCTCACTGTCCTTGAGAGCGGCAGATTTCGACATCTTTGTGCAGGCTGGGATTGAAGGGAATAGATTTACAGCTCCAGACCCCTCTTCCCCTTTCCCTCGGGGGCTGACAGGCATCTCCTTGCAGTGCCACGCCGATGCATGAGAAGGCAGCTCCCCTGAAGAGCCCCGAGCCCAGGCACGGCCRTGAGAAGCTCGAGGTGTCCCACAAGCAGAAGAGTTTGGATTCCCTTGACAGCAGGTGAGGAGCAGCATCCTGGGGTCTGCATGGAGTGTTTTCTCTTTCTCTCCTGCTGTGGCATTCCTGCTGCCTCTGAGCCCTGAATCCTGCCCTTCAGCTGGGGCAGGGTATGGGGGTCCCCTCTTTGTTTTCCCCTTCAAATATTGAGGGTATAAAATCAGGGAAGTGAGAGGCGTTTGGGGAAGGGGACAGTATTCCCTCTGCTGAGGTTGTTGGGAGAATATTGCTCTCTCCATGCTTTGTCCCATCATCTGCCTGTAGGATGGATGTCCCTGTGCACGGCCATAGTTGAGTCTATCTTCCTGCCCAGGCACCTTCCTAAATTCCTGTCTGTGCTTTTCCTCGGGAATCCTTGACCCAGCCAAAGCTGCCCATTGCCAGCTGCCAACTTGTCCCGGGCTGCTGCTGGGGCAGCTCTGGGCTCCTTCTCCTGGAGCTGAGATGCATTTGGGGCACCCTGGTCCTGGGGCCTCCATTGTCTCCCATCAGAGATCAGCCCTTGGCAGCTGTTATTGAGCCTCAGCAATGCCCAATGCCACGATAAATCATGGAGATACCCAAAATGTGGCTTCCTGGGGTCTCTCTTCAGTCCTTTGCATTTTTCCAGGTTTCATCTTGCAGCACACGTTTTAGGGAGCAGGTGAGAGACCTGTGGCTCTTTGCTTCCCTGATGATTGTCACTTTTTCTTCCAGCCTCCGCCTGAACGAAGCCCTCAAGGATGAGGACATCAAGAAATGCCACCTTGAAGTGGTAAGCCTTTGCCTTTGGGAATGACCGGGCTGGTTTGTTTTAGCCTGTTGTCCCAGGAGGAGCCCACCCAGGGTGTCAGGTGTGGGCTAAGCGAGTTGGAGGTGGCTCCTGATGTGGGGCAGAGGCTCCTGCCTTCAGTTTCGGGGGAGGTGGTGATAGTTATGTGTATGCCTGGRAAACACTGCCAGGATTTTCCATCCTGACCGAATGAAAGAGTATAAATGTTGACTGAGAGCAGTTAAAATTCTGTCCATTTGAACCTTTTTGGTGGTTCAAATCATGCCCAAAGTAGAGGGTTTTGGTCCATCTACTGACAAGAGAAGCTCTGGAAGAGGAGGAAGCGACAGGAGGTGGCATTTTGCCTTTCCTTATGAAGAAAATGGAGGAGAAAAACATTTTTGCAGTTATCCAGAAGCATCTGGGAGGGTGACAGGGTCAGCAGTGGGTTTGTGCTGGGGCCGAGGAGTGTTTCTCCTTGGTGGTGCCCACCATGTCCCCCTGGAATGCTCCCACCAGCACCCCCACCATCCTGGCGTCCCTCTGGGAGGTGTCTGAGCCAACTCCAGGTGCTGCTGAGCCTTGATCCTCTTAGGGCCCAGCTCATCCGGTGACAAGGTGTGCGGAGCAATGGTGACCTTGTCCCTGTGCGCAGGAGGGCTCTGCCTGCGCAGCTGCCCACAAACCGGCCTTGCTGTGCCGGCCTTCCCCACATCCTGGCAAAGCAGCTCATCCCTTGGAATTCGGGGGGCAGCTGTCGCCGCTGCAGGACAGGTATATCCCTGGGGAGCATCCCAAGGGCAGGGGGTGCAAATCTGCCTGGCAGGACCAGTTGAGCGGATTTATGGAAGGCGTTGCAGTGCTTCGGAGCTTTAACTTAGCCACAGGAGTATTTGAGGGCCGACCTGCTGAGCCTCCTGCCGCGGCTGCCGGCAGGCTTTGAAGCGGCGCCGGGAATATAAATAGCTGGATGGCGCGGCGCGATGGGCGCAAAGCAAGTGTTGTCACCGTGTCCCGGATAAGGGAAGAGGAGGAGGAGAGAAACCGCTGGGCAAAATAAACTGCCTGCGGRTGAGCCCGGCAGAAAACCGGCTCCTCGCCGAGGCTCAGCAGCGTCCGTAGCTATTAAGGGAAATGTTCATCTGGGAGGATGGCACAGCCTTCGCCGGGTGCTGGATCATCCAAACTTCCTCTAATCCATCGGGGCTCCCATCCCCAGCCTGGTGGGACCCCCCTGCGCYGGTCCCGAGTGAGGGCAGAGGGAGGTTTTCTTGCAGGAGGGTGGTTTTTGGGTCTCCTTATCGGCAAGGTCACCGGATAACTTTGCTCTGCTTCATTTTCAGGCCGCTAGCAAGTACAACTCCCAGTACCACAAGCTGTTCAAGGACATCCCGACGGAGGAGAGCGTGCTGAAAGGTGGGTGGCAGGGCGAGAGATGGCCAGGGAGGCAGCAAGATCTGGCACAGGGATTGCCATGGCCCTCTCTCTGCCTCGCAGTTTGCTCCTGCGCGCTCCAGAGAGACATCCTCATCCAGGGAAGGCTTTACATCTCCCCCAACTGGCTCTGCTTCTACGCAAACCTTTTTGGGAAGGACATCAAGGTAATGTGAGGACCAGCTCACCGTGGTCCCTCAGGGCTTGTAGCCACAGCTTATCCCCTCCTGCACCCAAATACCACCAAAATCCCCATCAGAAGCCTCCGATGGGAAGGGGAGCACGGCCATGCCTCCCCCTCTGATGACCTGCGGCATCAGCCTGGGGAAACCAAATATTAGTTTGGTTTAAAATTCTCTGATGCAAAACCTCCTTCCAGCCGCAACGRTGCTTGAAGGAAGATCAAAGGTTTTGTGGGGGGGCGAGATTTGAATCACTCTTGGTTTTTCTTCTTGATTTACAATCTGATGTTTCCCCATTAGTCTTGTGGCTGACGGGGATCTTGGGGAGAGACAACTTCCTTTAAAACTGGGCTGAAGGTCTGAATTATTTATATGTGATGCTTTAAACAAATACCTGAAGGAGGCTTGGGGTTTCAGCGAAGTTACCCTGCCAAAAATAACATCCTGCCTAATTTTTCACCCTCCCTGAGCTTGCAGGGGGGGCTCTCATGGTGGGTCTTAGGGAGATTGGCTGGCTGATGTTTGTGCCGTGCCCATCCCCGTGTTCCTGCCCCGCAGGTTGTGATCCCAGTGGTGTCYGTACAGCTGATAAAGAAGCACAAGACAGCTCGGCTGCTGCCCAACGGCCTGGCCATCACCACCAACGCCAGCAGAAAGGTAACACCAGCACCCAGCAGATGCCCAGATCTGAGCTGGATGTGGTTTGAGAGCAGGGAAAGAAGTGATTCCCATCCCCGGCAGGGAAGCGAGCGCTGCTCTCCGTGCTGGCTGCCAGCCAGGGCAAACACCACAGCTTGGTTTTGTTCCTGAATTTCACTTTGTTCCCGGACGAAGCAAAGCCCCAGTGAAACTCGGCCGAGCCTGACAAATCCCTGTCAGGCTCACGTAAAACCTTTAAACTTCTTAAACACAAGCAGGGAAAGGGTTTGGGCCGGCATTCAGCCGGAGCTGATGGAAAACTTGGATACGGGGCTGAATTTCCAGCTTTTAAATCCCGTTGGATGTTGTTGGCTGCAGTGGGCTGACGTAGTGTGTCCAAGTCCTCGCCTGCCCGGGTGCTGCTGCCAGCACTGTGCGTCGCCCATCCCTGCCAGGGAGGAGGTTGTTGCTGCAGGATTTTGGGAGGCAGTTACTCCTGCAGAATTTTGGGAGGGGGTTATTCCCTGTTGGTTTTAGCAGGGAGTGGCACAAGGCTGGATTTGGGCATTCAAAACCCTGTGCATCGCCTGGGGTCTGCACCAGGCATGGTGAGTGCGGCCCCATATCCCTTCCATCCCTGGGGATGTTTTCCATAGGTCCTGGCCCCATTTGCTGCCACGTCCCTCTGGGCTGAGCATGGGAAAGCCYGTAGGAACAGCAACTGAGCGAGACTGGCCCAAAAAAAATCTGGTCCAGGTTTTAGTAGGCTGCAAAAATAACAGCAGGGAAACTCCGCAGGGAAATGCCTGCAGGGGGGAYGTGGCTCCCGAAAACGGGGAGATTCAAGGGCAGGACGTCTCTGCCTGTCCCTGCCTGTGGAGAACCCAACTTGGGATGGGGGGAATCTCTCCCAACAGCTCACTTTCTCTTGCAGTACATCTTTGTGTCCCTCATCTCCCGCGACAGCGTCTACGATGTCCTGAGGAGAGTCTGCACCCACCTACAGGTACCCCTCACTCCCTGTCCAACCATGTGTCCATGGCCCTGGGGTTCTGTGCCTGCCCCCTGGGCTGAGCACAGCTCTTCGTCACTGCCTCCAAGGCTTTGGAATGCTCCCAAAACCTTCCCCAATTCCCAGCATCCTTGCTCCGCAGCAAGGGGTGGGAAGAAGGGCAGGAGCCATGCTTTGGGCACATCCTGTCCCCGTGGGCTTTTCTGGGTCATGGATGAGGCAGAGCCYGGAGTTTCTGCTCTCTCCCAGGGTGTGGGTATGAATTATTTATAATCTGGTGGTAATACTAGTTCTGCCACTCCACACATCGCTGCCTTTTGCCCAGATCTAAAGTTTTAAGGGGAGCAAAAATGGTACAAAGTTAAGAAAAAATTTAAATTAAGTGGGGGAAAACATACATCAGCCTTGGAGCTGGAGAGGAGGACTATGGGGACCTCTTCTCCCTGCCTTTGAAGCATGTGGGAAGTGTTGCCAGAGCCCTGCCCCGCCCAGGAGGGCGTGTGCCAGCTGTGCCAGGGCAGTGATTTGGGTGATTTAGCCCCGTTGCCAAACTGGGGGATTTATTCTTTGAGATGTAGTGGGGTTTGCCCAGATATTCTCTTCATTTTTTTACCTCCTGATCTTTCATCCTGTCTACTGGAGCCCTTGGCTCAACCACGGCCCCTCCAGGTTTTCGGTGATGGGAAGCAGCGATGCGGTGCCCTGTCCTCTGCTGATGTGATTCCTCATCCCCAAAATCCCTGTGATTGCAACTTCTAGCAGCTGCTCTTCATAGTCTCAGCAGAAAAGCCCAAATTCCATTGTCTCTCTCAGGTCGAAGGAGGGAGAGGCACTGTAACACCTGATCCTTTCGCCCTCCAGGTTTCCAGTAAGAAGAGTTTGAGTCTGAAGGAGCTGTCGGAGGAGCCGGACTCTGTGTCMCTGGTGAGGGTCAGGGCAGCTCTGGGAGAGGGAAAGACCCCCTGACCTCATGCTGTGGGTGGAGAGCACCTGCCTGGCCCCTTGGTGGGTTTGACACTGTCCGGCAGCCGCTCGGAGCGTCGGGAGAGGGTCTCTTCTCCCGTCAGTGCCACCAAAGGTTGTGCAAGGACGTGCCTGTCACTGTCATAGTTCGTTCTCTGGGATCCTCATCCCCAAACCTGGTAGGAACAGAGGGGTCAAGGGGTCCAGCTGAGCACAGCCAGTGGCTCATCCGTTGGTCTTGGGGGTCCGTTCATAGACAGAAAAACTTCAGAGTGATGCGGAAAATTTTGCCACTCCACTCCCGCCAGCTGATGCTGTTTGCAGGTGAGAACGTGGATAATGGGCTGGGACTCTGGTTGAGTTATCCAAAAATCTGTGGGATGAGTAGGATGGCTGAAAAGGGAAAAGCCTGCTGAACCATGGCATGATCCAGGGAGTACGAGGGGGCCACATCCTGCACCTTTGGAGAAGGGTGTCCTCCATGGCTGGTGGCCCTGAGCCTCGGGCTGGGTGCAGGAGGTGACAATTGGGGTGCCCCAGGAGATGACAGGTGGGATGTCACCCATGGTCTGGTGGGATGTCACCCATGGTCTGGTAGCATGCCAGAGGTTTAAGATTCATTTCAAGGGCTAAACTGGGAGTGATCCAGGCTGGCAGCGTCTCCTGGTGCTTTGAAGAGATGTAACTCTTCAGCAGCTCCAGCCCTGGGAACTCTCCTTTGGGGGAGTCCCTGTCTATGCCAGCTGCCACCCTGCTTGATTTGGTGCCTTTTTGGGGCACTTTTTTTGGGGCCTGCTGGAGAATTCCAGGTGACCGCCCTGAATTTCAAGGGGTGGAGGAGGCAGCAGTTGGTATTTGGGGCAGGTGTGGGGTGTGTGGGCAGGTCCTTCTGTGGCAGCAGGAACCTGCATTCCCCTGAAACCATCATGGAGGACCAGCTCTCCCTTAGGAGGATCATGTTTTAGATGTGCTRTAAGGTTTGAGTTCAAATCTGGCCCCACCATATCCTTAGCACTGCTGGTTTCATTCACGGCTCACTTGGTGCTGTTCCCACAGGAGGTGATTGTCCCCGAGGGCAAGTGGAGGAAGGTGTCACCCGCCTCGCTGTCACTGTCACTGCCAGATGCCAACTACCAGTGCATCCACCGGACCTCTGTCAGCAGCCTGAGCGCCAAGGAGAGCTCCTTCACCTCCGAGGAGCCCCTGGTTTCGGGTGAGGGACACGGGTTTGTGCCCTGCTCCACACAGGGGGCGTAAACCTCCATAGAYATGTGTTCATCCATCCTTCTCTCTTTGGAGGGGAATTTTGCCTTGCAGACAAGCAGGGCTGAGGCTGGGAGTCAGCAATGGAGTCCTGGGGATGGRACCCAGTCCTGGCTGGGGCATCTGAGCCCATGGAGGAGGAATATTTGATGTTTCCTGGTTGCTGGAAGAGCAGGAGCATCAGCTGAGCGTGGCTGTGCCGCTGACTTGGGGTTTGCCTTTCAGAAAGTGCAATAAACACTGAGGAAGAGCTGGAGGTGGAGCAGAGCTGCGTGGCGGAGCTGAGACCCTCCGACTACCAGCTCCTGAAGATCTTCATTGTGCTGTAAGTGTGCTGAGGGGGGCTGGAGGGACACCAGGAATGTYGGTCTCGGTCTCAACTGAGCGCTTGGCTTGTTCCTCTGCTCCCAGCATCTGCCTCCTGGTTGTGTCCTCCTCGTACCTGGCGTTCCGCATCTTCCGTCTGGAGCAGCAGCTCTGCTCTCTGAACCGGGATTACCTCTCCCGCGGGCACAGGAGGTGAGGGCCCTCGAGGACACTTTGGGGCACACAGGTCATGCCAGGAGTGGAGGACCTGAGGGATGTGGCTGCAAAGAGGAATGGCTCCACTCTGTGATGTGTCCAAGGAATGCTTTGTCCCTTTGATCCTATGCCTGCTGTTGGGCTGGCCAGTGACAGACCCCAGAGTGCCATCCCCTTGCCAGAAATGATCCCATCAACTGCTGGTTTGAGTGACTGTGGGAAGCTCTCCTGTCCCTGAGACTTTGAATCTTGGGAAGAGGTTTCCTCATGGGTTTGGGGCTGGTTATCCAATTGTAGGAAGCACAAGGTCATCTCATTGGATCTGGGCTGTGCCTTGGGGCTAAGACCATGGGCATTAGCAAGGAATGGGCAGGAGTGGGGTCTCCTTGGGTTGAGGACATCAGGGGGCACTGGGATGGGATTCAGAGCCTCAGCAGTCACTCATCCCATCTTACCCTGCTTGCAGGTGACTGTTTCCCTGGTGCTGGCTGAGGATGGACACTGAGGTGGCGATACCCTGCCCACAGATCCCGGTGCCGCGTCCTCCCAGCTGCGGCTGTTACATGTGGCCCGGCTTTCCCTCAGCCGGTAAAATGGGACCAAGTATTTTCTCTCTTCCTACGGGCACTCGCTCCCGGTGGGACTTTCCAGCCAGGTCCTGGCCACCGGTGCCAACTCCCCATCCCACTGGAAACCCGTTTTCTCCCTGGGACACTGCTGTGCTGTAGCACCGGACAATGGCTTGGGGCTGCTGAGCACTTGGACCTTCCCTTAGGACTTGCTGCTAAAACAAACGCTGGGTTTTACTCCAGGCTTGTTTTTTTCTTGTTAAAAGATGACCTTGGGCTCACCAGGAACCCCCAGAAATGTGGATGAGTTGCTGCTGCTGCTCTGAGAGACCCCACCTGTTTATCCCTGTCTCAGTACCCCTGGGAGTGTGCCCGGAGGAATGGCCCCAAACACGGGGATCTGTGGGGATGGGGAGAAAGGGGCCACCAGCCCTGTGAGGTGTCATTTATCCCACACCCAAGGGTGGGAGTACAGTCCAGGGCCCCCCAGCCCTTCTCTTGTGGAGCACTGGGCTGAGGGGAGGGGTGTGTGTGTGTGTGTCCCCTGCAAAGCACTTTAGGGTCCCCCAGACCAGGTGTCCTCACTGGGTCTGCACCTGGCACCGGTGCCGGGCGAAGACTTCGTTAGTTGCGCTCACCCCGTTAAGACGTTGGGGAAGGAGCCCATGGCTGGCACCAGTGAACATCCTGGATCGCAGCATCTGTGCCCTGGTTGGTGTTAACCTGGTCACTGTGTGGAGCTGAGTGCCACAGGATTTGTCCCACAGCCCCAGCCCCGGGAGSACGCTGGGGCAGCAGGTGATACCTGTGTGATTCCTTTGGGTTTTCKTTCCTGGTTTTTGGGAACTACAAGTGCTGGTGGGGCCAAATCCCTGTGCCCTGGGGAAGAGCTTGCTGCTCACTTGGGGCTTGGAATGGCTTTTAAAGGAAATGAAAATAAACCCAGGATTTTCTAGCATGTTGCTGTCTCCTGCCAGCATCCCCACAGTGGTGCTGGGCCGCAAACCCCCAAACGAGGCACCCCAAAATCTGTGCTGTCACAGGGCCCCTTCAGGACGTGGCGAGAGCCCGTCCTCGTGTGGAGACGAGGGGACAGGGATGCTCACACTGTAGGGCAAGGGAGGTTATTGCACTAGATGGCAGCAGAGACTGCAGGATGTGACATGCGTTGATGGCAGGGCCACCCTGGGAACAGCGGTGCTGGGGGAGGGAGCTGAGCTGCAGCCCCACACTGCTGGGGTGGGCAGGGTGAGCATTCCTCCTTCCCCTGCTCCTGCTCCTGCTTCTGCTCCTCTTTCTCCTCCTCCTCCCTGCACATTCACAACCCAATTCTGCCCCTTTTCCCACCCTGGCCCATGCAGTAAAATGCATAAAAATGGCCCAACTGGAAAACGAAGTGGGGATGGGAGTGATGTCACCCATTTTTGGGGGTGATTTAGCACCCTGGGGTGCCTGGGGTGGTGTGGTCTGGTTTCTTCAAAGCCCTGGCGTTATGGGGCTGTGGGAGCCTTTGATTCTGTGGGTGACCTGGAGGATGAAAGGTGCTGTCCTGTCCCTGCCAGGGACTCACCCAGCTCATTTTCCTGGTGGAGATGGGTTTGGGGTTGTTTTTCCACCAAGTTGATGTTCAGTGGGTCCAACCTCAAAATGAAGCTCTTGACCCCAAAAAAGAGGTTTAGAGGTTGAGGACTGGGGGGGTTTGGTCTGATGTGCCCAGCCTGGTGTTTTTTGAGTGTTCCACAGGAGGTGTGTGGCTTCCCTTGTTCCTGTGCCGAGCCTGATACAGGAAAGTGACAGTGGTGACAGCCACCTCAGCTCCTCTCAGGGCTCTTTGGTGAAAGCCAGTGGTAGGACAACCCATGGATGCAGTGATGTGGAGGAGGTTTGGAGCACTGGGATGAGCCCTCGGTGTGGTTTGGGGGGTCCCTGCTGCTGGGATCTGCTTGCAAGATTCCGGTTTTGTTTCCCAGCCGGTGTCTGCCCACCCGGTCGGTGCATGTTGGCTCTCCCAGTGATGCCCTGCTTGAGCCTATTTGCTTCTCCTTGTGTAAAGAAACTCCCTGTAAAAGCCTCAGGTGCCGGGAACGTCCTTGGACACTCACCTTGCTGGCTTGGGAACAGAGATGAGGAGCACAGGGTGGTGTTGGACGAGCACAACGCCTGCCCTCAAATCCCCCTGCCCTCAAATCCCGCTGCCGCTCCCCCAGTCACACCCACCGTCCTGCCTTCCTCCCAGCCCAGCCCAAACCAACCTCTAAAAATAGGATTGGGAGATTAAATCAGTGAGAAGGTGCTGCCAGACCCATGAGTCAGAGCCATCATGCGGTGACACTCCGTGGGGCAGCAGGAGCCATGGCATTAACAGGGACCTGCAGCAAGGATGGGATGACACCGGCAAGCGCACGTTTTGGTCTGAGTTTTATTTGGGATTTAGGAGTGGCAGTGATGTTGCTCTGGCAAAGCCCCTTGGAGTCCAAAGTGAATCGTCTTCAGTGAGCGGCTTGATCCCTCCAGCTGAGCAGGTTTTCCAGGGAGGGCTGGAGCTGGAGGGACACCCTGTCTGCCGGCTGCTCTCCATCCAGGCAGTGTAGGAGGGAGGGGAACGATCCTGACCCTCATCAGACCCCAGCGCTGCCATGAGGGTGTTTTTGGGGGAGCCTGGGCTGGTTTCTTGYCCTTCTCTTAGAGCAAAGGAAGGTGAAGCCCTTCGTCCCCTCAGTGCTGTGTTGCTGCACACACCAGTGGTGAAGAGCTCTGGGTTAAAAACAATCCTTCCCCCTTTTCCAAGGGTTGCATTTAACCTAGATTTCCCTGATCAGGTCGGGGTGTGGTTGCTCTGGTAGACACCACCTGAACAACCTGCTCTTTGCTTCTCACYAAGTGAGAGATTATTCCTTATCCTGCAACGACATCTCAATTTAATTTTTATTTCCCGCACTGCTAAGCCTGTCTTTAAGGAGAGGATCTACTCCAGGATCCCARCTGACATCCAGCAGGGTAGGGGAAGTCTTTCAGTTTGAAGTGCATTAAGGACTTCAAGGAGCCCGCAGTTATCTTTGGCTTTTATACCTCAGACTCTGTCTTTTTGTTCTCCCTGGTGTGGGTTTTTTCTCTCAGGTAAAAGAACTGGTTTTGTGTTAGAGCAGCAGCAACTGCCATGTGCAGCAACACTAACAAGGGCTGGGGAGCGCTGATGAACCCTCCCCACACAGAGACGACCTAAAATCCTAATGAAAAACCCCAAACTTCAAAGAGTGTCGCTTTTCATCTCAATTAAGTTTCCTTTCTTAGGATTGGCTTTCTCAGCTTCCTATTAATCTTCCAGTAGTTCAGAGCTGGGTTTTAATTTGTAATAAGAACAAGCAGGGGTGCGGGACAAAAAAAAGCCATTGCTGTGTGGCCTAGGAGCACCTGGCTGATGAAAACTGACTTTGTTTTTGCCCTGTTCTTTAATTAATCATAGCATTTCCTTTGTAGTCTCATCTTTTGGCAGCGACAGCTCAATGTCAGGTTTTCAGGGGAACAAAATCCTGGCTGCTAAATCCTAGACTGTTCCAACACCCTTAGCAGGAGGCACAAACTAGAACTGGTGATGATAAAGCACTCAGGGGCTTGGGTTTAAAGGGCATTTGCTAAACCTGGCTTGGAAGGACAATACCTAGAGCCAGTTAAAGCCACCTAATCAGGGTGTGTTGCCTGCTGGGCACAGGTGGAGAAGTCTCTTCAGCAACCTGTTTTACCACAGCAATTACTTTAAAAATTCACCATGGAGAAGGTTTCTTTGAAAGCAAAGTGACTTTTGTCGTTAGAAGTTGAAAGGCCGGTGATTTCCAGAGGGGAATAAGGCTTTTCCCGGAGGGAATGGGCTGTTTGGGGGGTATAGCCATGCTGGAGGGGTTACATTCTCCTTCTTTGGGACAATCCTGCGCATGGGCATCTCCCTCAGGCACTGGGGGTGCTGCCTCGTGGACCAGAAAGGCAGTTTTTGTGGGGCTGGAGGTGCATCCTCATCACTTCTGTGCCAGTTTTGTGATGAGAGCTTTCCACTCGGATCTCTTCTGTGTGACGTAGGCGGGGGTGAGGAGCTGCAGCAGAGGCTCCATGCGGCCCTGGAAGTACCCGTGGCACAGAGCCTCTGCGTTGCAGATCACGTACATCCCACAGTCGTAGCTGTTCTGCTGCGCCGGCGCCTTCTCCTCCACGAAGGTGGCCTTGCCCCCTCTTTTACCCAAAAAGGCCTCCAGCTTCCCCGCCACCTGCTTGGCATGGACAGAGTTGCATTTACTGTGGGAATCGTAATGGGCGAAGCACTTCTTGTCCCTGAAATAAACCAGTAAGCTCCAGTGGGTGCCCCCAGCRGCCTGGCTGGAGTTGTCATTGATAGGCAGGAACACCAGCTCCTTGCGGAGAAGGTCCAGCGGCTGGAGGAATATGGCTATTTCTTCCTGACTAAGGGCACACTTGATGAACTGAGCCACCTCGGGGCTGATGAAACAAACCCGGTGGCTGAACTCTTGGAACTGCTGGTTGCCGAAATACTCGAAGGCGAAGCCGATGATGTGGTCGTTGAGCCAGTTTGGGGGCTCCAGCAAGGCCACGTCCGACTGCCTCAGCAGGCTGTCCATGTAGCTGAGAACCACGGGATCCATCCTGCGCCACTCCCGGGAGCCGCCAAGGCTGCAACACAGAAATGGAACACGAGTTAGGAATTGGAATGCACCTGGGATGTGATACAGCCCAACAAACACCTCGAGTTCCTTCTCAGCAACAGTGAGTGAGACCCCAGGACTCCCAGCTGGATATTTGAAGGACCATGAGCAGATGGAGGACAGGCAGTGTGTGCCASGTTGAGCCGGGCTCTTCTGAGGTTCTAAGAGATCAACTTTGCATCATGAGGATCTGAACCTCACAACAAAGGGATTTTAGAGCAGTTCCTGCTCAGAAAGGGCCAGCAGATCTTTGCATGGAAACTAGGCATGATCCAGGAGAAGCCAGGTGGTGTTTGGGTATCTCAGTGTTTTACCTGTGCAGTGACAGTCACTGGAGTTCTTTGCATTGCTGGTATTCCTTAAACAAAAGCCTTTTGGGGCTGTCTGACAGATGCATGGTCCCTTTCTCTGAGCAAAGAGTGGCCCAGCTCTGTGCCAGAGGCACGACCCGTTCCAGGAGAACCTGCTGGTCCRCCAGCACAGGAGGCACAGCCATGAGTAACAAAGCAGGACGAGATCACAAACAAACCAGTTCCTGACCGTGGGAATCTTTAGGACAACTCTCTACCTAGCCAGAGTAGGATATAGGAGGAGATCTTCCAAAGGGAAACTTGATTTAAAGCCCCTATATCCACCCTGGTTTTCCTTTAGCTCTGAAACCCTGCAGCCCTTCCAGGCTCCTCAGTGCTGTGATGCATCCTCAGCCTCCAGCTCCTTTYCTGGCCAGGACAGGGCTGGAAATGCTGCAACTGGGGACAGTGGTGACATGGAGCTGGTTTGGCCTCACTCTTCCCTCCTCCGTGCCAAAGGCAGCACAAAAACATCTTCGGATTTCTGAAAGCCCTGTGTGAAAGCCCAGAACGATAAGATCACTGTAATATGATTCACTATAAATAAGTCACCAATTTTCCATCATGGTAAGGGGAAGTGAAGAAGATGGAGTGTTCTGTTGTATGTGTTAGGAAGAAGTAGATTCACGCTTATTGTGACATGAATCATGAGGAATAACCCTTCCTGGCCTGGTATGCATAAATTAAGGGATTTATCAYGCAAAAATCTTGGCAAGGTCCCCTGGCACGTGACGGGTAAGGAACAGAATGGATGAGCCATGGCCCATGTGTAACATGTCGGAAGGAAGGGCCRAGGTGAGTGTTTGGGGCATGAAACAGCCAATGGCTGTTTGTGGGTGGCTGGTGGATCCCGGAGATGCCGAGCAGCAGGAGTCACCGGAGGAAGGGAGCAGCCCTTGTTTATGCTGAGCCAAACACAATGGTATTTGGACATGCTTCCTACCTTAACGAGCTCCCACTATTTCCAAGCTTGTGGTGCAAACCCTCGTAGTATAAAAACAAAAAATCCAAACGGAATCCCAATAACTCCTCAGCCTGCCCGAATATAGTCTGGTTTAGAGATCTGGACATCCTCCAAASATCCTGTTTGGGGGTTTAACACAGGCACTGCTGAAATACTTCTTGTATGTGCCCATAAAATGCCCCAGATTTTCCTTTACATCATGTTCTTTCTGCTTCATCTTCTCCTAGAGATGTAGAAATCCAGCAAATAGCTTTGCACTCCAGTCCAAATGGGATTAGGGGTGAGGGAAGCGTGCGCCTCGTGCTCTGTTAATTTTCCACTCTGCAGAAACATTGTTGGTTTTTTTTTTTCCTGTCAGGACATTTGGCAGGTTCCTCCAGTCAGGAAAGAGAATGGCTCTAGCAAATGCTTAATTGCCACTAGCTATTACTTTTAATTTTATTGCCATCTGGTATTTGTGAAACTGCCTGTGGGTTCTGCAGGATGACTCACCATGTGCAGCTCCAAGGAAAACCCTTCGGAGGCTCCGTCAGAGCTGGGTCAGGTAAGTGGGAGGACTAAAACAACGTGGTGGGGATGTGAAAAGCCACTGGCGAGGTGGCTTTGTTTGGGAGAACCTCCCATTAGAGCTAAAGATGGATCTGCAGAGGAGCCAGGACATGGATTGGAGCCTCTGAGGGGTGTTGAAATCCCGCTGTGGACTGGGAGCAGCTCTGCTCAGCCAGACTGCTGAGGCTCAGGCACACTCTGTTCAGGAGTTTTCATAAAAATGGGAATAAATGCTGGCGCAGGCCCGGAACATTTGTTGAAGGTTGCCAACAAGTGTCTTACTGGTTCATTTTATTTGCATATTAGTAGTTGGAATTTGTGCAAGCTCCCTGGAATCCTCAGCTCCTCCCAGGGATTTCAGCTGCCCCATTTCCAGCGCTGAGACAAGAACACCAGGGAGAGAGAAAGCAGCATTTCAATACAAACACCATCATTTCATTTACAGATTGGAAAATGGTGCTGTCTTGTATCAATAGGGCAAGAAGTCAAGTTTGCCTCATGGAAGTTATAATAATTTAACAAATAAGCTGCCACCATTAGCATGAGTTCGATCCATAAATGGATGGGGCTCCTTCGTGTCCAGATGCAACGCAAAGCCTGTGTTTTCCAACACTTGACCAAAACCACCCCAAACCTGTTATTTTCACACCATCAAAGACAACAACCCTCTGCAGGTCATTGTTGAAGGCACCTGAGAGCCAGGGAATGAGACTCCCCAGTAATTGAGCGTAAAAGGGCAACGACGGAGCAAAGGGAGCGTGAATTAAGGATGAATCAGATTCCTAAAGTCTATTTTAATAAATTAAAGGTGCTGAGAACCTCCACAGTGAATAGTTTAAGGTGACACATCACTAGAGTCCTGTTGCTAATTTAAAGAACATGGAGGTAAATAAAAAAAGTCATCTGGAAGACAAAAAACCCAGACTTTACCAGAGAACAGGAGGAGGGACAGAGAAGGTTTTGTCTTTTAAAGATCAAGAGTAAAAGACCCCACGATTTAACCCCTAGACTATTCCCTTTTCCTGGAAATACAGGCTTTAGATACCATGTCTGGATATTTGTTAATGGACTGCGATCAGACAAGGAACATTAATTTCTGTTTACCAGTGGGAGCCGGGCTGGGAGACACCTGAGTCTCTGGATTTGTTTTCTGACAGAGCCAGAGGAGAAACTCGAGGAAAATTAAACAACTAAACCAGAATGGAAGCGTAGTTGTCTCCTTTTTTGTTATATATAAACAATCTCTAGGTTATAATTCCTGCATGATACAAGAAYATCCCACCTCTGCAGGCCCTGAGTGCTGAAATCAGAGGAAAACATTCCAAATTCTGTACTCACAATGCCCAAACTTCTCCRTTCCAGACAAATTCCCCGAACCAGAGACTCTGCAACTAAACTCAGAACCTCTCTTGGTGTCACAGCATCTCCTGGGGCACGAAACCAAGAGCCACAGGAATGACACCCAATGGTTTTTGCTTCCTAGGACAGGGTTGGCCAAAACCTGGAGTTTAACAGGAAAAAAACCCCTGAGCGATGGCACCGGGAGTGTCCCAGGGGTACTCATGGGAACAGCTCAGATCGTCCCTAACCCCGACCGACGCACTCACCTCTCACTTCCCAGAGAAAGAGTCTAATCCAGGGAGCAGTGGGAAGCACGGGGAGGGAATATTATTTGCCTGGAAGACCTGGAGGTCACAGGAATTTGGTCAGGAGTGGGAATTCGCTCAGAGGAAGGGATTCGGGGTGTCCCACGCCCCACGGGAGGAGGAGCGACGTGCTAGCCTGAGCCTGACCCCAAGCAAATCCCGGCGCCCAGTTCCCGGGGTCAGAGCACGCCAGCAGCCCCCGGGARGAGCTCGCTCATCCCAACGCTGCTTTTATGGGAATAAATGGGAATTACGGGGCCAGGAGAGGGTGCACCAGGCCGGGGCCGGGCGCAGGGTCAGGGCCTGGCTGGGGTGGGCGCAGGGACCACCTATAGCACCGTAAGGCACCTCCACTCCTGCTTTAGACATTTTACCCTTTTTTCCCCTTAAAACGCGCGCTGAAGCTTCCGGGCCCGGGGGCGACCGGCACCGGCACCGACCCTCGACGGCTGCGGCCGGCGCGACACCGGGCACGGCACCCAGCGCCGAGGCCTTATTGGCACCGTGTCCCGCCATGTCCCCCGGTTCCCGCTCCCGTGTCCCCCCGTGTCCCCTCCCAGATCTCACCCGCCGCCTCATCGCCTGCCGCCGCCGCCGCACGGTTGCCGCGCGCTGCCGTAAAGCGGCCGCGTCGTAACGGCTGTGGGCGTGTCTTGTGGGCGTGTCTTGTGGGCGCATCTAGGGGCGTGTCCTTGGGGGCGTGGCTGGGCGGGCGGTGCGCGCGCCTCCCGCCCCCTCCCTCCCTCCCTCCGCCGGGCGGGCGCGTGAGGGCGGCGCGCGCGCGCGGGCAGTCGGGCAGCGCCCGGGCGGCGGCGGCGGCGTCGGCGGCGGCGGGAGCGCCCGTCCGTCCCCCCCCCTCCCCGGGACCCCCCTCAGCACCGATCCCCGGGACCCCCGGACCTCCCTCCGCACCGATCCCCCTCAGCAGCGACCCCCGGGACCCCTCTCAGCACCGACCCCCGGGACCCTCCTCAGCACCGACCCTCCTCGGCACAGATCCCCGGGACCTCCTTTCAGCAYAGATTCCCCTCAGCCAACGACCCCCGGGATCCCCCTTAGCGGCGGCGGCGGCGGCTGCGCTGCGGGCGAGGGATGCGCCGCGCCCCGACACCCAGGTGAGCGGTGGCGACGGCAGCGGGGAGCGAAGCGGGGCGGGGGCCTCCGGTGCGCGCGTGAGGTGGGAGCGGCGGGGCGGGGGTCGTGAGGCGAACCCCCTTGAGCATCGCGGGGTCGGCAGGAGCCTTTGTTCGGCGGAGAAAGGCGAGTCCCCCCGGTGTCGTGGGGTCTTCCCGGTGGTGTGCGGTCCCCCCCGTGAGCCGCCCCCCTGTGGGTGCCCGGTGCGGGGCGGCCCCCCGCTCCCCCGTCACGCGCAGCGTTTCACCGCCCGGTGCCGCTCACCCCCATCGCGGGTGGGTTGGACACGCGGAACATGGAATAACCAGCCTGGGGGGGAGGAGATTTACCTCAGTGGAGTCCCCAGTGTCACCAGTGGGGCCGTGGGATGGTGGCACCCCCGCCCCGCGTGTGGCAGTAGCCCTGAGGCCACGGCGATCGGCACCGCGACAGGAGCAGGTCGCGGTCGCCCGCGGTCGCCCCGTGCCTCCGGCAGCCCAGTACGGCACGCAGAGCCATTGCCCTCAGCGATTCCCACCCGTCGGAATGAGGTATTCCAGGTTTTTAGCAGAGTGTTGGACTCCACGGCAGCTCCCGCGCCGGTATGTCGGACCTCTGTGGGATCACTGCTCCTCCGAAGGTTAAAACAGTCGATATTTCTTTCTGGAATTTTCCTAAATGTAGCCAAAACGGCGTTTGTTTTATCCCCAAAAAATAACCCCCTTGCGACGTGACCTGCGCTAGGACCTGCCGTGAGTTCGGAGCCGGGCGTTTTGCCGCCCTTCTGCTTCTCGATCGGCYTCCTCCTCCTCCTTTTACGTTTTCCTACCCCCAAATCAAGCCGAGGTTGGTAAAGTGGGGAGCGTGAGCTCAGCAGAAATCATGGCTTTCCCATCCCTCGCTGCAGCGCGGTCCCTGCCCATCGGCGGATCAAAAAAATAATCACGTAGCGGCAGAGGAAGGAGATTTGCTGCTACGGGAGGAAAACCGGCGCGGTGTCTCGCTCAGTCAATAACCGAGGGCTGTAATAAATCGCTCTGTAAATAGATTGTTAGGTGGAGAATTGGGTTTCTGGCCGGCTCAAGTGCCTTCCTGACTCTTTTCCCATGGGAGTGCGAGGAAATGACAGGGGAGCGTTGTCTTCCCGTGGAGAGAGGTGCGTGGCTGTGGCGGTGATGGGCTGTGAATCCTTAAGTGCAACCTTACAAAGCTGAGCTTATTATGAGGACAGCACACTCGGGCTGGGTCAGAGCCCGCGTTATCGCTGAAGAGCACCATCTCTTCAGACCCTCGCCCTGCAGTCACGCGACAGTCATGATTTCCCCAACGTCCTTGACTAAACTCACCCATTTCATTGACTTTTCTCATTTCTGCATTTTATTTGAGTAAAATAAGAGGCTGTTCTGTGCATTTTTCTCTCAGGAAGGCTCTTGCAGTCTTTGCCATCCCTCGTGGCTGTGATTTTAGATCCCCAAGACCATTTTGGAAGCTGTCAGTCAGGCTGCTGATGGCGGGCCAGGTAATTCAGCAGCCTTGACACACAACTAATAAGCTTTTGTTTCCTGGGCTATCGATGATGATGCAACTTCATATTTATTTATTTATTTATTTATTTATTGCAATCGATGCATAGATCAGGGTGGCTTTAGAGATTTTTCCTCTGTGTTGGAAAGGCCTGGGGTCCATCAGCAGCACTTGGAAAAAGCTTTATTTGAATTCATGTATTTAAAATGTAGCTCAGTTTTGCAGAGTTGTTTGTTGTGTGCATGCACTGGTCCTGTTATGATTTCTAAAGTCCACATTTTTACCTTTTTTTTTCCTTCTTATTTTGAGTGGGGAAGATCTTAAGATTTAAGGCATCAAATGTCTGACATGATGTTCACTGTTGCAGCATCTTTCACAAACACCAGTACTAAACCACTCAGACAATCAAACCTTTGGGATCCTTTGCTAGGAAAATCTGAAAGTTTTATGCCTAAATCATTTTTATCTGGGATGTTTATGGTGAGTTTTGTGAGCATTGATCAAGTTTGCGGGAAAACCCTTGAGAATGTGAAGCACCTGTGGTCAAGCACTTAGGAAATGTGAAGTCCAAGTTACCTATGCAACCTTAACTTAGCTCGTGTTGAGGTAGGGCTGGACTTGAAATCCTCATCCCCTGCTTGATTTCTGGGAGAATGGTATCCAGCTCCAGATGGAAGAAGGGATTGCTCCTCCACATGCCTGCAARTCAACAGGGGGAGTACTGGGAGCACAGGGATGGTGCTGGTCCCTGCACTGGTTTTGCAGCTTGGCACCATCAAGCTGATGAGGAACACCAGGGTTCACCATCCCAGCCTTGGGACCATGCACGTTGTGTAGTCCTGGAGCTTAAAAATCTCGAGTCTGTGGAAACTGGAAACAAACTTCCAGTGGCTGAAGGGGGTGTATAARGAAGCTGGAGAGGGACTCTTCATCAGGAACTGTAGTGCCAGGACAAGGGGGAATGGCTTCCCACTGACAGAACACTGATGGGATATTGGAAAGAAATTGTTGGCTGTGAGAGTGGTGAGGCACYGGTACAGGTTGCCCAGAGAAACTGCGGCTGTCCCATCCCTGGGAGTGTTCCAGGCCAGATTGGATGGGGCTTGAAGCAACCTGGTCTAGTGAAAGGTGTCCTTGCCCAAGGCAGAGGGTGGAATGAGATGAGTTTTTAAGGTCACTTCYAGCCCAAACCAGTCTGGGATCCTGTGATTCAAATGTGACCGGAGAGTGTCCAAAGCCATTTGGGGTGGTTGGTTTTGGTGAGCGTAGCGTGGCCATTTTCTGCCCAGTTCTAGTTCTTGCTCTAAACYGTGCAACTTTTGAACTCAATTCCTTTAAAAATACATTTATGAGGGAGCAAACAAGGTCGTTGAACCACTGGAAGCATCTTAGCCGGTCAAACTTGATTTCAGAAATTCCTGCTTCCCCTCGGTTTGTAAATAAAAGGGAATTGCCTTCCCACTTGCATGCGAAACACTGGGGTTGAAGGCACATTCGTTGTGTCGTTGGTGAAGCTCCTGGCCTAGTCCTGGAGTCTGGCTCCTTGAGATGGGCTGGGTGCAGGTTTCAGCTTTGGAACATGGCGATTTTTTTGTGTTGAGGTTAAAAAGAGTATCTGAATTTCTCAGGCTTTGTCCTGCGTGCYGAAGTTTGCTTCACTTCCTCTCGAGCAAATGGGATTTCTCCCCTCTCAACAAAGTAAACATGAGCATAAATATTTAAAGGATCACGGCTCAAGTTTGCAAATTGGAGACTTTCTCTAGCATTCCTTTGGACAAAAGCAGTAGCGTTGGAGAACTGGGATGTGCCTGAGTACTTCCCTGCTCTGGGGAGAAGCTTGGTAATTCTTTGGGCTTCCTGCTGCAAAAATACTCCACTGTGTTTTCAGGTTAGATTGCTGGGATTATCACAAATCTTGGGTTTCTTATGGAATTGTAAGGGTGAAATGCTGCTGATGGGATGTCTGTAGATCATTGGAATTGAGATAGTTTTTGTGGAATTTTATTTTTCTTTTACACAGGCCAAATTTTTCCATAGGTTTTGTGTATATGTGTGAAGGCACAGGTGTTCAGAGTTGAGACTATAGAAAGCAAACATGTGAAACTCTTGCCAGATAATGGATAAAAACAGGAAAAAAGGGAAATGGAATAGTCTTTGTTTTCTTTGTGTGACTCTTTAATATTAAATCTCACTGCCGTCCATGGCAGGTCGAACACCATGGTGAGATGTACATCTCACTTCTGTGATCACATCGATGTCCTAACCTCTGTGTCTTGGAATTAGACTTCTAAAAGTGGAACTCAATAAACCACTTGATCTCTGAAAATACAAAAATTCAGGAGGGAAGGCTATTGAACAGGGATTTTTAGAGTAGAACTAATTTTTGCATCTGTTTTTAAAATATTATCAAGGGTTACATTTGCTAGACATCATAGTAGCGTTGTTCTGTCTGTGAAGGAATCTATGGATCCCTTTTCCGCAGGTACCTGTGGAAAAGTCTTATAGGTGAGAGCTCCATATCTTTGCCACAAATGCTTTTTATTCCTAACAGACCCCCCATGATCTTAATGCTATCTCTGTTGGAGGAGTGTAGGATTTCTTGAGTCAGAAGGGAACTCAGGAGGTCGCTTAGTACAAAATCCTGCTCCCAACAGGATTGTCTGCAAGGTCAGATTGGGTTCCTCGTGGCTTTAGGTATCTCATGTTGGTTGTCTTCCACCTGTGGTTTGTGGTCTGCAGRGAGAGAAGGGCAGTGGTTTGAGCTGTGTTGGGTGGGAAGTGTCCAAGGAGAGCGAGATTATATGTGATCCACGGCAGCCCTTGCTCGCGGAGTGCAGCCTTCCACTTGCAGCCTGTTAAACTGCCACTTCCCACAGCCTTTCCATGAATTTCTTAAGCTGATCTGGTCACAGGCTCCAGTTGAAAGAGGATCTGGCTTGGCTGAAGTTAATCTGGAGAGGGGAACAGGGATAGTCTGGGTCCATTTGCTGATAATCAGCACAAAGCTGGCAAGTGGCTCGGCAGTGTTTTGGTGGAAACTCCTCAAAGTTTTTCTAGACAAAATGAAATAAATATCTTTGATTTAAGGATTATTGTAACTCCCCTGATGCTTTTCTGCCATTAAAATCTTGCATTGCAGTTTCTCGTTATGCATGGATGGGCATCCCTTTGGAGAGGGATGAGACGTCTCTTTGTGTAGGGTTCTCATACACCTTTGGCTGCTCACACTGTTCCAAACCATGGTAAGCCAAAGCCATGGGTTGTAGTTTTGGGCTSTGTTGGAGTTTTTTGTCAGCCCTCTGCAGAGTTTTGCTAAGAGCTTCATGAAGAGACAGAGCAAGATCTTCAGCCAGGCCATTTTTTTGCCGAGGAAGATGGGCCTCAGGAGTGGAGTGCTGAGGATGCTCGGGGTGGGATGGTGATGAGGYTGGGTCATGCTGATGCCATCATGGAAAACGAAGAGGAAAGGAGCTATGGGAGCTAGTGAGGCAGCAAATTATCCTGCTCTCATATGGGCAGATATACAATGTGTCCAAGTTTGGGTATAGATAGCAGAGACTTGTGCTGTCTCTGCATTAAGCACCCAGATACAAGCTTGAAGTTTGCTTGGACACTTTGAGTTCTGTCTCTCCAACCTCCCAAGGAATATTGATATTCCTTAGCTGGATCCTCTCACTGTTGATGTGAGATCATCAGGTGGGGAGCTCAGCCAGCTGTGTCCCATCCAAGTGCTTGTCTCACACACCTACAGAGTTGTGTTGCTTTTTTTGCAGCTACACGCCTGACTTAAAGCAAGATGCAGGCATAGCTCTGCCGTGGTCTCCTGTCATCTCTCTGTTGAGTTCTGGTGTGCTTTTAAAGGTCTCCTTCAGATCCTGGAGGATCTTTATGAAATCCCTGTTGGTGTTAAGGCCCCTAGGAATAGGCCGGCTCTATGTGTAGGTGATCCCATTTGAGGGGAGGGCTGGCCTGGACCCTTTCAACCCTGGTGGTTTCAGTGGTTCCAACTGGCTGCTCAGCTTCTCTTGGGAAAATCATCTGGGTTTCCATCCCTGTGACTCGTAGAGTTAGTGCAAATCCCTGCTAGGAGCAGTGGGGAGCGGAGCAGGGGCTGTCCCACTTGGATCCTGCATGGAGTAGCAAAGGGAAAATATGTTTAAAATACACAAATGCCTTGGTTACCATCTTTATTAATGTAAAAATAGCAAAAATATGTGAGTTTCAATATAATTTTTGAGTCTTACTTGCTAGTCTCTTCACCTTGAATCACTTCAGGTATCCCACAAATGACCTTGAATCCTAGAGTTACCCCTCAGATGCTGGTTCCAGGTCTCTGCTTTTATCTGTCATGCACAGATAACTGACAGCCTCTGTGCTGCCTTTTGATCAAAATTCTTAGAATTGTCTTCTATTTCTTCTAAAGCATGACCTTTAAAAAGGTGTAGAATCCTGGTTATGCTGTATCATGGTTGAGCATTGATGGAAGAGGAGTGTTTAATCCAGATAGATCCATCTTTGGAAAACCTGAGCTTTAAAACCAACCCAGACTACGAACGTTTTTGATAGACCGCCAAGAATTCTTTTATTGTATTCAGCATCTACATGGTTGGTTTTGAGGGATGAACTTAAAACAAGTTAGCTGAAAATATTTATTTTAGGAGACTTCTGTAACTACCGTCTTTTCATACTTCGCATAAATACATAGACCGAAGTAAAAATTCTCCTAAATGTTGCCATTTTAACTTTTATGGCACTTGTCTATGAACTGTTAGGTTCGTTTGTGCCTGTTGGGTGCACAGGACAGCCTCCCCGGGGAGGAATTAGTAAATGATTTAATTGTTAAGGAATGTGGTCCCATTAGGCAAAAAATAAAAAAATAATGGACCGCGGTGGATCGTTGGAAACATTGTGCTTGATTAAAACAAGGCCGAGCAATTTGTAATGATTTTTTGAAGTAAGTGGGTGTTTTGGAAGAGGGTGCCTATGTGGGTAAGTAACCCTTCTGGGGTTCCTTCGAGTGCAGGAGAGCCAGTCCCTGCTCCTTAATTCACCAATTGCTTCATCATTATGTGGAATTTGCTGCTGCTGATGCTGGCAAGGATGGCTGAACCACTCCAGCTCGACAAAGGGACTTGGAGAGATGTTTAAAAGCAGAGCCACTGTTTCTTTTGCTTCTTTTTGTCCAAAAATAAAGACCCAGCCCTGCTGCCAAGGGATGTGGCGGCCCCTTCACCTCCCCTGGGATTCGGGCCCCACGTTTGTGGAGCGTGGTGAAACGTCTGGCTGAGCAACGAGGGCACACTCCGGGTTTCATCCTTCCTGGCAGGACCGTGGCACAWATAACCTGCACGGGCAGGCGCCTGCGTTCCCTGTCGGGAGAGCTGGGTTGGCCATCGCTGTGGATAATCTTATCCGGAGGCTCTTCACCGCGCCTGGCAGGTAGGCGAGGAGATAGGAGGACAATGCAGAGCAGAGGTCAGGTTTGAGGTGCCTGCAGCAGATAACAAGGAATCTTAAGAGTTTCCCTCAACTATGAACAGAATGAACTTTACTGAAAGCGACTGAGGAGTCTGCAGGGAGGATTGGATAAACCCACAAATSCTTTTGCTGCTCGCTGCGTAACCTCGGTCGACTCCAGGGATTGCCGAACGCACCTTGACTTGTCAGAGCACTTGTTTCAAAGTGTAGTTCCCTTCACCAAATGCACCTCTGATCTCACTGCAATCCACAGGGATTTGATTAAGGAATTTATTAGCATTGATAAACATTAGCAGCAATATTTCTTCTTCTTATATCTTTAAGAAATAACTTGCCAGGAAAGATGACTTGCCAGCCACTGCCTGTTCCTTGCCTCACCAATTTTGTGGAAAAGACATGAACTCATGTGCATTGTTCCAGACTCAAATACCTTTGTAATTACAGGTGGGAGCTGCTGCCTTCCAGTGTGTTGTTTCTGAGTTCAGCTGTCGTATGCTGTGTTTCTGTTCCTCTCCCTCCATTTATGTGCTTTAAATACCCCTCTAGAGCCATTGCTATTCATCTGTGGTGAACAATACAATAAATATGAGGAGGAAAAAATACTAAAAAAACCCTAACAAACACTTCCAGCAAATGATATAAGGAAAAAAAATGAGCACAAAAGTCCATRTCTGAGGAGAAAAAGATCACTGAATATTTTCCTGTTCCTGACTGGGGAAGGTGTGAATCTCACTCAGTGTTCACTGGCTGGTTTTTAGCAACATTGGGGGTTTCCTCCCCTGTTTTTTTTCTCTGCAGCTCAGCTGCTTGAAGGGTGCTTTCATTTTTGTTTTGTTGGAGAAGATGTGAAACCTGAGGAGCAAAAGCTGAATGAGACGTTTTATGCAGTTGTTGCAGTCTAAGGAGTGGCCCTGTGTGAGACTTTTTCAATTGCACACAAAACTTATTTGAAAACCCAGTCTAAAAGTAGCTCAAAGTCTGATATTTGTGGTTCAAACTGTGTGGTGGGGAGATTGTGATCTTCTGTCTTGTGTTGGGTCTATTTTTAGTAAAAATGGAATCCTTGAGAGAATATCTCAGAAAAATAATTGSAAATTAAAACCTGCAGCCATGGATTTACGGTGGTTTAGGTGCAGTTTTTCTGCGTAAGTTATTTTTCCCTGAGCACAGACTGTCCTGTGCGCCGAGAAAGGTGTTGTGTTTTTTTCTCTTGTTTTAGGACTGGATCAACTTTCTTTTCTGTTTTGGGAGCATTAATCTACATACCTTCCTTTCAGGTATGCTCTTCAGGGGCTGCGAGGGGACAGGTATTCAAAAAACTTGAACAATTTTCCTGAGGTGAAGGATCATTACAGGTTCAGGTGCTGCCGTTATTAGCGAGACTCCCGCCAGCTGCAGTTTAATTTTCCAAATGTCTAAACATTGAAATTCCGGATTGTTACACAAGTATGTGTGTTGGTGTGCTTTGGGAAGCTGGAGCTCTGAAATGCTAGGATAATACTTAAGGAACGGCATTGATGGGTTTGAAGAGAACTTCAGTCTAAGGTGGGAAATCAATCATCCAAATCATCAAAAAATTCCATGTAATGTGGGGTGCAAAATTATTGTAAAGCTGCAAAGTCAAGTGGGAAAATGGAGCAGAAAATAGTGAGTTAGGAACTTGGTTGTCATGGTCTAGCCTGAGGGAAGACCCCAGGCTAAACCCGTGACATTGGTGCACACCAGGAGACCTTGGGTTGCTTCTCCTCATGGGTATCACCTTCAGGAGCAGCCCTTTGGGATGAGTGTCCTTGGGACCTTGGGCATGGGAGAAGCAGCATGAAAGAAAACAAAGCTTAAAGCTAACCAAAGAAGTTCCTCTGGTTTAGTTTTGGATTGTGTTAGCAGGAGTATCATCCTCTTGGGAAGACCAAGACAGAAGATGCCATGGTGGCACCGAGGACYTGGGTCAAGCCAGGTTAGACCTGAGATCATCCCATATGTTTTTGCTGGCATCACTGGGATCTTCTGCTTCATTGTGCACCTCCTGTTGCTCAGCAACTCTGAAATCTGGGGCTAAACTGGGTTTTGGAGGGTTGTTTTGGATTTAGGGGKTTTTTTTTGCTGCTGTTATGGTGGGGTTTTTGTCTGCTTTCATTTTTTTCCCCAAGTACCTAAAAATACCCCCAGCTCCGGTCACCTGGTAGGAATCGCCGCCTATTGTAGAGGCAAGTAGGGAAGTAAATTCTCTGTGATGGCATTTGCTTGCTGATAAGAGTATTTTTTTAATGCATTTCCTTTCCTCATTCTCTACATGCCTTTTAATTCCTCAAGAAACAAGGTGTGGGGCCTTGTGGTGCCTTAGTGGAGATTGGAATCCTCTGTGTTTGGCGCGTGCSCTGAGATCTGCAGTGGAAGTCCTGGGTGGGTGAATTTGGGGTGGGCAGCTGTGCAACTGTGTGTTATTTTGAGGAAAACAAGTAATTTGCTCATGTTACAAAGTACTGCTGAGGGATTCCTGTTGCAGGTGAAATTTTGTGTTATCTGCCTCACTCACCATAACGTGCTGAAAAATTATCACTACACATTTGGTCTTGCTTTTTTTTTTTTTTTCATTTTTTAAACTTTTGTTGTCCTGAAGCTGTTGATTTTTGGGCAGAAACAATACGAGGCAGTCGCTGTGGTCTGCAGGGTGGGGCTCGGAAAGGTCTTGTTGCTGATTCCCTTCGCTGGGAAGGGCTAATTATAGAGACAAACTGGGGAAGGAAGAGAACGGGGTCAATTAGAGCATCCAGCACAGTTTCCTTTAAATTAGAGGTTGGGCTGGAGAGATAAAAAAAACCCAACCCCAACTTTAAAGAGGCACAGARTGAGATTTGAAATGCTCTGGTGCGCAGCAAGCTTGGCAGCTACAGCTGATGTCCTGCAGTTTCAATTTTAAGTAAAGAACATGTTGGATTAGGAGTTTTATCACCAGAGTTGCCAATCGAGCTGAAAAGACAAAGGAGATGTTGCTACTGGTTTTATTCTTTAATATGCTTTTGGCTCACAGTAGGTCGAGATAGTGAATGAAACAAAGAAATACTTTGTCCTCATCATTGAGTAAAATGGATTTTCTGGGAAAAAGGAATTAATTTTAAGTCTGCAGCACTCAGAAACTTATATTTTCATAATAAGACTACCTGCATCTTTGTAAATGTAAAATGGATCAGTTTTGCACGCGTTTTATCTCTTCCTGGAGAGGCCACTACGGCTAAACTTTTTAAAAACTTCTTGGAGCTGTCCTATGGGTTTAAAAGTTTTTTTCCCTGGATTTATGTATAAGCTAACTCGGATTATGGGACACAGTATTTGAAGATGTGATCCAGACACGGTATGAGCTCTTGGCTCAGAGCTCAGCAGGTGTGGAAAGCAATAAACCCCAATGCCAACTGGAATTCTTGCAAGTCAGTGAAAAACCAGAAAAGTTTTTATGGTGCTCTTCCCAGAYGATCCTCTCAGTCCCTTAACACCCTCTTGCCTCAGTTTTTAGGACAAAGCCGTGGCTGACAGACCTTCCCCGTGTCTGCTGCGTATTTTTCCTTCCCCTTTGCCTGACTGCCTGCCTGGCAGCGTGCAATTACCAGGAATTGCTGTGCACAAAGGGAGATGGCAGAGCAGGGAGAAAAATCCCATAGTTTCATCTGAATGTTTCAATCCAGATTGGCAAGTTCCTTCTGCTGGTGGCGTGACTCATCCTGGGCTTCCTCACTGGAGGCCACTTCTGGCAGGGCATCAAAGGAGCAGCCCGCGCTTTCAGACCGGAGCTGAACCAGGACCTTCCTGGAGCGAGGGCTGTTTTTCTGGTCCTGAGRTCTCTCATGTAAGGAAGGTGGTGAGAGGCTCCCAGATCTCAAGGGAATTGGTGATAAACTCACTGAATTCATCCGGAGGGTGAGAAGCGTTTCTCCTTGCTGCTTTGAGCAAGGCACATGCCTGTCAGGAGGGTCCTGCCCAACTGGGGATGGGCTGGGAAAGGCCCTTTGAGGTCAATGCCACAACCAGTAGAACAGTTTGTTCACTTCTAGTTTCTCTTGTGGAGCTGATACGCAGGGGTTTACTGTGGCAGTTAGGAAATTCTTCGGCTAGGAAGGGAATTTTTACTTTTATTTTTCCTGAGGGCATGGCTAGAGGTGCTCTTTGCTCAGGGCTGTGGTGCAGCAGAGACTCCTGTGCTCCTCTCCTTTGTTCTTGTGGTAAAACTGACAATRTAAATGCTCCTCCTTGATTTTTGGCTCAACTAAGTTAGCTCTAAACCTTTGAAAGACTAAATTTTTTTCATAAGTTTATTCGGAGCAAGGAGTGTGAGCAGCTCCAGAAGAAGTTTAGGATTGTGCCACCAGGAAAAGACATGATYGGAGCTAGGAGAGAAATTGATCTGCAAGATATCACTGGTGGTTTTATGTGAGAACTCCCTCATGAGCTGTACTCTTATTTTTAGGGATTTTTTCCAACTGAAACCATTGTTTTGTAGGTTTCTAATATTATTTTATAAATGGTTTACAGTATTAAATAGTATTTTTAGGCTTCCTTTACCTGTTTATTGCATTGCCTGTATGCCCGATCTGAGGATGATCTGTAGGGTGGATGATTTGAGATGGATCTGTAGGGTCTGTCAAGGAGATGTAGGTCTTGGCACACCTACAGCCTTGGCTGTAGGATATTYCTGGTTTATAGGTGTCTTGTAAGGGATGGCAAAGCTGAAGAGAAGATGAAAGGGATGTATAAGTATTTAGAGGCTGCTTCTTTCATATGTGTGACAGGAGAGTCTTGGAATATCATGAAAAGTGGTGGTTTTCCTTTTTTTTCTTTTTATTCCTGAATGGGTTGGAACTGGAAGTCAGCATCCTGAGCTGGCAGAGGAGTCAACCTCTTGATAGTGATCTAGAGTTATACACGAGGAAGAGCCTCAGAGTCCAGATAAAAAATGCAAAGTTAATGCAGTGAGGATCTATTGGGATGCAAGAGAAGAACAACGTGGTCGTATAAAACTGACTTTTGCTGCAATGTCCTGCAGGTCAGGGCAGGGCAAGATTGCCTTTCCTGAGTCAGGGGGAAGCTGCTCTGCTGGCTGGGATAAGTGCTTGGAAAGGGAGCTTTACCTTTTTTTTTTTTTTAGGGATTTAGCCTGCTCAATTTTTAATTTATACAGTGACATTTTTGATACTGGATTGRTCTGGCTCCTCTTTTGCTTCCGTTTCACGTTTCTGTCCTTGTGGTTATTGCATGTGCATGACAGCATCTGCAGCACACGGCTGGGGTTATGGTTTTCATATCACCTCCTTGTTCTGCGTCTATCTCCCACAGTCCCTGGAGTTTTGGAGGGCTGCTATTATACTTAGGTTTCAGCAATTTTTCTAATTTTTTTCAGCTGCTGTTGATACATCACTCTGTGCTTTCCCTCCTGTCTGTTGCACAACATTTTGTCACAATTCAGGACATTTTAAAACCAGGCTTTTAAAACCTTYTTTTGGTAAGGTTGTCAAATTGACATTTTTATTTCAGATTGTTTCCCACAGAGCTCTGAGTTGATTTTTTGCCTGTGTCTGATCAGTCAGCACAACTGTGGAGCACGTGAAGCTTCACTGATTGCTGGGTTCTCTTTTGCTATTTGGTTTGTGAATTAGCCCTTTAGCTGAGAGCACTTAAATGCAAAGTGTTGCAATTTGTGATGTGCTTGGTGGATCTCACTGCTGAGTTGGGTTTATTTCTAATTAAGATTTTAGATGGTCACCTGTAGGTGGTTGTATGTGAAAACTGCCTAGAGAGAGCCACTGCCTGGCTGCAATGTGCTGAAGGAGGTAATTCTTTGTTAGGTCTGTCGATGTTTAATAGTCTCATTTAATTTTRCATGGATTCAGGTGTCTGATCATACTCAGGGCTGCTGCTGCTGTATTTTTTTCCCTCCTCAGCCTAGTCAAGATGTTAGACCCAGCTTTAATTTTCTCTGTTTCCTATGATTCTCCGTTAACCCTCTTTTCAGGAAATCGGTGGCTTCCTGCAGGCTATTTGTAGTTGCTGCTGGCCGACTGAAGCGAGGTGATGTCTACGCACTGAAATATGATGAAACCCTTGCAAAGATTTGTTTGGAGGTACCAAGATGGGGTTTTTTTGTTTTTTTAAGGCATTGTCAAAGTGAAAGCCCATGGCAGCGGCACTTCATTAATCTTATTTACCGGTGTTTGAAGAATATCTGATGTTATTGTCCGTTCCTTCATACGGGAAATCTAATCTCCACTTGAATTAGCCTTTCTAATAAGGCTCCTGCTTGATAAGTGAGTAGACAAAAATTAGGCCTTGCCGCCGAGGGCTTTATCCTTCCCTGAGATAAAGCAGTTGGACTCGAATGTAGGTTATTTATGCACGGAAAACAGACTAATCAGCATTCCTGAATTGCCCCTGTTGTGGAGAGCAGGCACTCTTGCCCCTGAACAAAGCTGCATTTAGCTCAATGGCTTCTTCCTTACCCCAGGAATAAAATATTTTCCCGTTTTCCCATGTGGCCAGTATTTCTGGTGCTGCCTACGGCGTGCATGCAGAAAATGCGTAAAGAATCCGGTGTCCGTGGGCAGTTCCCACGTCAGCCCAGGGCCTCCAGCCCCGTGGCTGAAATAAGTGCAGCCTGTTCCTCGGCGCCTACACGCTCTGGCGACCTGGTGGAGGAGGAGGATGGCAAGGGTCAGAAGGAGATTGTTGCCATTGCAAATAAAACTTGTCATCCATCCTGCTCCAGAGCAGAGGGATCCCAGAAGTCCAGCATCTTCTGCCTTGGAACAGAACAAGTGGGTCAAGCTGCCCCGAGCCTCAAAGCTTGAGTGATATACGGTATCCGAAGGTGGCTGGTGTTGGGAAGAGTAAGCACAAGGGAAGATAAAAATCGTGTTCAGTTGGGTACTTCTGAAGTGTCTTTATGACTTTCCAGAGTGTTGGTCACTGTGCTGTGGATTTTTTGGCTTTTTTGGGTGAAAAAAGTGGAGGGAAAATTTCTTCCAGAGTTGGACCAGCAGCTGATGAGAGGTAGCACTAGAGTAGAAATGGCCGTAGAGTAACAGATAGAGGAGGTTTCTTCCTGCTCTTATGCAAAATTCCTGTTGAAGCTTTATGTTATGGGGGAATTCTTTGCAAAATTACACCAAGGCACCCCTTGGAGAGCACCCCTTTGTTAACCTCTTGCAAAGCCAGCCCGTGGCATGGCCATGCTCAAGATGAATCTGAAAAAATCCCTTTGAAGTTCTTCGTGATATTACGGGAGATCAAGTATCTAATCTCGCTTCATTGTATTGCTATATAAACTCATTAACTGACCTTCTCCACTTTATATTTCTTCTAATTCGTATTTTAAATGCTGTAATGGACCATTTGGTGGCTTTGATGCTCATGTGATTGAATCATTCTTTATGTTGGTTTATAACAGTGCTTCGGTTTGTTCTGGTTGTGATGCGGAGTGAAGGGACCTGCAAAACCTTGGGGAGATGGGGCTGTGCTGAGAGAGAGGGGAGGGCGATGTAGGAGAGTCTATTTGGACAAAATCAGTCCTGATCAGCATTTGCAGTCAAGTGGGACATACAAAGTAGTCATCAACTTGGGTGATTTTGGTGGTGGCAATTGAAAGTTCAATTTGAACAGATCATAAGACATCCATATGTTAATTTTGAAAGCTTCTGTGTGTCCAGGTCTTGCTTGGTTTTCCTCTCATTTGTTCTCCTGCAAACATTTGCCAGTGGAACTCATGGGACTAAAACTTCCTAACATCTGATTGGTCTTGGTCAAGTAATCATCTGGCTGTGTTGTTCACCTTAAACGTAAACTGGTGAGCAGGCTCCTTAGGCATGGAGGATAGGAACGCTCTCCTTGAGAACTTTCCCCAGATCTTGCTGTCGGATGCTTTGTAGGTGTCTCAGCCTGACAGGATTTCTGGTGGTGGGTGTGATGGGCCTCCACTTGACCCATTTAGACAAGTCAATTCCTTTACTACCAGCCTGATCCAAAGTCAGAGTCCCACTGTGGACGTGTTCAGCCAGAGTTTTGGCCAGTTGCTTGTGCTGTTGGCACATGAAATGTAAAAAATAATTGCCATCCCTAGAAATGTTTTAAGTTGACTGGTTTTCTTCATGGTAAGCTCACCTCAGTTTTGGCTTTCCTCATTCGCAGTCATAGAAAGCAGTGGCCAGATGATCCCAGGAAAGGAGCACTGGAGGATCTGACCTCCTCTGCAGGAACGTGCTGTCCTTCTTAATTTTGTTGGCTCAATCCAGTGCTTCTCATCTGCTTCAGTGAAAAACCAGCTGGTTTAACTTTCCTTAGCAAAGGTTGACACTCTCACACAAAAACCCCCCAAACCTGGCAAACTAGGAAAGGACAAACATAAAACGAGATGTCGTGGAGGGCTGTGGCAAGGGCCTGCTGGGATGCAGTTGATTTATTTAGAAAATCAAATTAAAAGCATGTTTGCCATGGCTGCTCATCGGAGGAGCTGTTTTGATTTATGTTCTTGCATCTTTTGCTTCCGAGATGAAACCCAGCGTGGCTGAATGATGAGGTTCAGGGGGATATGAGCCAAACAGATGCACTTCAGAAAATGAAACTTCAATCTTGGATTTACTTAGCTCATTTCCTGGTGTCATTACCTTATCCCGATGATGAATGTGCCGTAGTTGTGGATCCTACACCGAATACATTTTGAAACATTTTTTTCACGCTCCCTTCTGTGGATCTCATCATGCAGCCAAGTTAATCCATTTCAGGCAGTTTCATTTCCATACCATATGTTCTCCAAGGCGTTCTGGAGGGATAATTATGCGGATATAATTTACTTTCCCGTGTGATGCCAAGACGTGCTCTGCTTTTCAGGTACCGGGGGAGGCACACATGTCCTCCGAGAAGCTCTGAGGTGACTTGGGAAGTCATTGAAGTCTTGATGAGTTTCTGAAGGTGCCATCTCCTGTTGTCTTTTAGAGGAGTCAGGAAGGATGGGCGTGAGGACAAGGAGATCATGTACTCACTCTGGAATGTTTATTAGACTTACTTAAGCCCCATCCCGCTAGTGGGACGTTTTCCGCAAAGAGCAGCTTCTAAACCATCATTTCCATAAGATTAATTGTTTGGGAAGGTAGGAGTGTAAATATTGCRGTGAATTTAGGGGAATGAGGCTCTTTCCTACTCAAATCCCCCTAGCTAGCTGTTAATGTAAATTATAAAACTGAATTATGTACTCGGAGAGAGCCAATCTCTTTCGGGTTTTCTCCTATCTAACAAATTTTTCGTATCTAACAAATTTTTCTTATCTAACAAATTGTGAAGTACAAACTCAGCTGCAATTATGAACAGCTGCCAAGGCTTCACTAATTTACCCAAATTACTGGAGCATTGCACTGAAGTTGACAAATTTGGTAGCATCTGGATGGTACTAAAAAAGCTGAAACCTTCATTCTGTAGAAAAATCTAGTAGCTGGTTTCAAGTGGTTTGTGTTAGAGGTGAAAGGTTGTCCTTGGACTAAAGATGTGACTGAAGTTTGCAGGAAAAAATGCTCAGTTGGATTATTTGGTAATTTAGTCTGGGAAATCTCTTTCTTGCACACACTTCCTTAGGGTTTGGGGTTTTTTTAAATCAAAATTTGATTTTTTAATAATGATTGGAGCCAGAAGGAGTGCAAACCAGAGTGTCAGTATATTTTTTAATTTGACAAAACAGTGCAGCAAGAACACTTATTTCCCACATAGGACTTATTTTTACTGCTTTTGTAGAAATTAATGTCCTTTAATATAAATTATGAATTCATGGTTTTAGTAGAGAAAAAACCTTGAAATGTTTTGAAAATGCAGCTGCTGATAATTGGTGTTAGAGAATAAATTGAGCAATTAAAAAGGGAGGGTATGTCATGGATGGTGTCCCTGCCCATGACAGGGGGTTGGAAAAAGATGATCTCTAAGGTCCCTTCCAACCCAAACCATTCTGGGATTCTCTCATCACTGGGAGCAACTTTATTCCGTCAAATCCATTCCTGTATTTTAGGCTATTGAGGCTGAAACCTCTATCGAGTTTATTTCAGGGTGGTGGGGATACAGGGATAACRTGATAAGGGAGACTTCCAAGGAGGGAAGTCAATAAATCAGGGAATCCCTTTAGTGGTAGCAGTTTGGAAGATGGAGATGCAGGATGTACCTTCCTCATGGAGACCTGAGAGCCTGGGGTGACTTGATGGGGGGAATTCCAAACCAGCAGGTTATGAAGCATGAGGATGGGTAACTTGGTTTTGTCTTTCACTCTTCATTAAAATAAATGAAATTTAAAAAATCCCCAAATATCTGTTTCAGAGAAACATGTTTAAAAAAGGGCAACACCAAAAGCCCTCATCCTTTAAAAAATTACCCTTCAAACCTGATAATCCTTTAAAGGTCAGGGTTAAGAATGTTTGTTTAAGTCAAATTGCTGATGAGTTTTACCATAGACTTGATTGGAAAGGCTCAGGAAAGTGGAAAATCCCTGAGGCTCAGGTGTAAAGTCAGTGAGGACAACCAGGAATACAACAAATGGGTTCCTGTGTGTCTGTCAGACCACAAACACTGGCAGCATAAACACATTTATGCCCTTAAATGTCTGGGAATCTTTGGATTGCTTTCTGCCTGCAGCCAGGGTATAGACAAGGATAACTCCTTGGCTGGTTAAAATGCATTTTTCTGCAGAAAGGGACTTTTGGCAGAGGATGAAAGATAAGATAGGRTAGAAAACAAGTTTTCTGTCCTGAAAAGTCAGTTAAATCTCAGGTTTCTGATCTGAATTGTGGTCTGTGATTCCTGTGCTCACAATATAGGTGGACTTGGTATATTGGGGGCAGAATTTTATAACGGGGAGGACACATGAAGATGGGCCTGTTGTGAACAGAAAGAACTTTTCATATCATCTTATATCTCAAAAAACCGGAAACTAATAGACAGTATGTAAATATCAGGGATGATAAAGAAATCTGATCTGTTTTGGTCTTCTCTGAACAATGAGCAATAACCTGGTGTTCATCTGACCAACCTAGATGAATCCTACAGACCCTTCTGCTGAGGTCCATGTGTCTCATAWTTCCCTTTTCAGGGCACTTCGAGTTTTTCCTTAGCGTATTTTGAAATCTGCAGGAGTGACACACCTGCACATTCTTCCCAGCACGTTCATGCCGGCAGCTAATCCCGGGAGCTCTGAGCGCGTCGGAGCTGCGCCGTATCTTCCCGTGGCTGATGAGAGCTGAGAGGTGGCATCTGCTCCGGACACTCCGGTGGCTGCGGGGCAAAGGGAGAGGGGATGGATTGTTGGATGTCATGGCCCCGGGCACCTGCCTGTTGTGGCAGCGCTGCTGTCCTAATGTTTCTAATTCTGCCGGTGAAATGGAGTGGAAGTAATTCCAAAAACCAATAGGTTGAATATTCTGGGGTGTTTTTATTATTTTATTGCTGGATCTCCTCTTTGTCCCCCACCCCTCCCTGTTCCATAATGACCTTACTTTGCCTCCAGCRAGAAAATTGAACTAATTTTGTTGACTTGTCTTTTTAAATACTGGTTATTGGATTTGCCCGACCTCTTTTTCTCATGTGGAGAGTTGTGCTGGCCTTGTGCCAGTGGAATAATTCGTCATAATCTGAAAGCTTTCTGTTAAAAGGATTTACTGTCCCCCTCCCCGAACTTCTGCTTTACATAAAACAATTCCCTGGGGAACTTTGAGGTGTATTGGTAGTTGGGAGGACAAACATTTTGAAAGAAATCCTTTGGGTATGAAAAAGATAAGATGCATGCACAGGACTGGAGATATTTCACCTGAAATATTTGCAATGTGGTGAATATGAATTAAAGATTTAATAACTTGAGAAAAGTAAATTGCGTAACATTTTTAGGCAGTATTTTGGAAGGTGTTTGTGAACTTTCAGGAGAGGTTTGTGATCTTACATCATATTTTAATGTGGTAGAAAGTATGGGTTCTCTTTTATGATCGATGTTGGATTCTCCTAAACCAGGTTCCAGTATTGGAGAAATCCATATATTTTCTAAGTGACGATGTGCTGGTGGAAAAGCACTGAGATCTGGATATAGGTAGGGCCTGTCATTCCCATCTCGGTTGTCCTTCATGTAAATAAAAGGTAGAAGTGAAGCCAGCTGTGTCACCTGAGCCTGTTCCACCAGGATCAGCATCGCGTTTCACTTTCTCCAGATAGCGCGCGGCTGACCTTGGCTGTGTCCTGTCCCCTCCCAAGGGCAGGGATGCCAGGTCTGGGAATTGTTTCGAGCTTGTGGAAGTTATTTGGTTGCTCATAATAATTTTTAAAGAGCTTCAAGAAACTTAAGGATTATGTTTATAATCAATTCTTCACTATGAGTTTGCTCAATGCAGAATTGTCTTTTTCTGCACTGATGGCACAGAAAGTATCTRAAATATACTTAATATTTTTTATTAAGGAAGAGGCTTAAACCCCAGGTATGCTGCGGTTTTTGGAGGGATGTCTGTATCTCACCTCCTGTGTCAGGTGTAATTGGTGGGTTTCTGCACTGGGATATGGCRCTCACTGTGTGTTTTGTCGGAAAGAGGTACCTCTGCTTTCACTTGAACACAGAAAAGAAAAATTGGGATGGACAGGTCAGCACATGGTGGAAAGTAAAAGGTGACAGAGCCTGATGACTTTCTCTGGGAATAACCCAGCTATTGAAGCTTACAGTCCTTCAATAATTATAGAATCACCTCAGACATGTTCAAAACCAAGATATCCCGGGGGAGGCTTTAGATTTAGAGCAGGTTTTGTAGGAAATGAGCATAGGAGGTGGAAAGGAGATGTTTTCACATGCATTGGGCACCCCGTTTTGGGATAAGTGCRATTATCCACTGCCTGCAATTAGGGCAAATCTGTCACCGGAGCCGCTTTGGGAGCGGCCGGTGGAAAATGCGGGAACAGATGTCGGAGAAGCACTTTGACAGACCTGGCTTAGACAAGCTTCTCTTTCTCCCCATGATGGTTCTGCTTGGGATGGGGAATTATCTTGGAGATGTTTAATACTGGGCTGCTGCAATCTGTCATCTAATTTCTTCATCCATCCGAGGATGCCTGACCTCTCTCCGTGCTCTGTGCTCCGGGGCCATTTGTTTTCCCTTTGTTTTAATCTTCCCTTTTTGAGGATGGACCAGGTCAGAATTTCTTTTTCATAGCAGTGCTCTATCCTAATGAAAAATCATGCCTGTCGATGGAAGAAAAGTGGGAAGCTCACCCCCCACTTTTCTGGATAGAAAAATAGTCCTAAAGGGAGGACACATGGAAGTACTGAACAGAAGAGAAAAAGGAAATCCATTGAATATGCTCAGGTGTAATTTGTGCCCGCTGAAGCACTGAAATCATTCCACTGCCAGTCTGGTGAATATTTCGATTTTTGCTGCTTGATCTCCCAAGAAACCAGATCTCCAGCTTCCAGATGAGATGGTTTTTTTTTTTTTTGAGAATATGAGATCCAGGCTGTTACCTTGATCAACTTAATTCTTACCTTATTGGACTAATACAGTGATTTATAAAATAATTTTATTTTCCAGAATGTGCTTTTGAATTTTATTTTGTCCATAGCCACATTCTTCTGCTCCCTGGGTTTGTGTTGAGCTGTAGCTTGGCTGGGTGAAGTGAAGGCTTTTACCCAAGTGCAGAATGAAATCCTGATCCCAACTGTGAGGATGTTCCAGCATTTGCCCCAAACTGGGAAAATTCAAATTAAATGCAAAGTCCGTGTATGTCTTTGTCTCTCAATGTCATCTTTGTCCTTGTTTGTAGGTTCTGTCTGTCCTTCGTGTTGGGTGACWGTAGGGTCGTACCTGTTTGCCAGGTTTGGAAATCAGGGATGCTTTCCTCCTAATCCTATCAGTGATGTACAATTAGCACAACGTGTGTGAACCCCCATAAACAGCTTTAAATAACCCAGAGACACTATAAAATACATGCTTATTACAGGAAAATGCTGGATCAGAGCATCTGCTGTAGATCCTTGATAATTTACAGCTTATTTCATTTTAAAAAGGTGAATTATGACATTCCTAATGGATGCATTGATTCCCTGGTGCCGGTCATCAAACATCTCTGAATTTCTGCAGCCTTCAGTCGGCGTATCCAATCCATCAGGAAAAGCAATAACCTGAAGACCTTAAGGAGGAGCTGAATTCAACTTGGCCAGGGTTTTGAGTTCTGCTCAGGTGAGACCTCACCTGCAGAGCTGCCCCCAGCCCTGGGGTCCCAGCACAGAAAGGATGTGGAGGTGCTGGAGCGAGTCCAGAGGAGGCCACAGAGATGCTCCGAGGGCTGGAGCCCCTCTGCTCTGGAGCCAGGCTGGGAGAGCTGGGRGTGTTCACCTGGAGAAGAGAAGGCTCCAGGGAGATCCTAGAGCCCCTTCCAGTGCCTAAAGGGGCTCCAGGAGAGCTGGAGAGGAACTTTGGACAAGGGAAATATTTCAATTAAATACTTGAATATCTCCTGCTCTTTTTTTTGGTTTGTTTTTTCGCTTGTCTGTCTGATATCAATGTTTTCAAAGAACTACAAAGCCTGTGTTTCAGGTAGCTGCCAAGAACTATTTTTAGTGGAGCTGTCAGCTCTAATTCAAGGGATTTTTCAGTACTTCTTGCATTGTGAGAAGGCTTTTGTTTTTGGTTTCATGTCCTTATGCTTTCAGAATACTCTTCTTTGAGTTTAAAAGCCACTCTTGTGTTGTGGCATTTGCCTGACAGTTTAATTTTCAGATAGAATATATTGTTTTGTRGTTCATTTAAATTCAGCATCCTATTCCTTCTCTTACTTGTAAATTATCATCATCTGTGGGCTGAATATTTTTTATAAATATGGCCTTTAGAGGAAAAATACTTTTTTTCTGTGAACTAGTTGCTGTAAGTCTTGTTTAAAGTATGACTCATCTTGTTTAGTGTCTGTTTTGGTTTTGGGGTTTTTTTGGTTTTTTTTTTTCCTTTGTAAGGTAACTAAGCAGATTTGGCAGTACAGTTTTATCCCTTTGATCTTTGGACAGCACATTTCTGAGTGCTCTAAGATCTATTCCTTGTGCTGTGTGGGCTGTACAGAGAATCTGTAGGCTACTACCAGCGTTACACCGATCTCTGGATAATAGAATCCTGCTCCTGCATGGACCAGGGAGCAGAAGGGTGCTTTCACGTTGGGGCTACAGGATTTTCAGTAGTTCTACATTGAAAAGAAACACCAATTTTGGAGGATTTTGTAGTCCTTGGTTTAAAGGAGTGGAATGTACCTGTATGGTCTGGCTACAGAGATTAAATCCCTAAAATATATCAGTTATTTATAAGTTATTTATATTGCTCTTCTAAAACCTTTATGTTATTAAATATCACTAAGCTGTTTGAGACATTGAACGTGGAGAGGAGACAGATAACACRTGGCATCACCTCTTACTTAATATGAAACTAAACCCAGTCAGGAGCAGCCTCTTGGTTTCCTGATGAGGCTGCAGCTACGGCTGCTGAGGCCTGACCTTCACTGAGTGCAGAGAAGATGATTCTCTGTGGGGAAATGATTTCATCACCCATGGAAAACGGGAAGGAGATGCAAGGACAAGTGGCAGCTGGAGGGCAAAGTTAGTTGAGGGTTGCCTTCGTTTAAGGAGGGGTTTAAAAGAATGAGGGTTGGCTGGGTTGGAGGTCTTGGTCATTTTGTTTGGAAAATCAGAGTTGTAGCAGAAGAAACCAGCACCTGCAGGGGCACATGACAATGTAAGAATATGGACTCCTCAAAATAACTTTATTCCTGTTCACATGCTTGAGAAAAGGTGGACTGTAGTGTCACTTAAAAACTAAGAGACCGAGCTGAAAAACTGGAGAATCAGCTATTTAAACTCCTGTTCATTATCAGGTGTGTTCTACCTAAAACGGGGAAAAAATGGGATTAGGCTGCTGCCCAGCCAGAGTTCATTTTTATCGTTCATTTTAATCTTGAGCAGTAAATACCCTATCAGTAGGAAAGTTGGAATCATCTTGGCAGAAGAGAAAGCTCATGGGTTTGTGTTGGTGGGTCGCAGGTAATAATTCTTGTGAAATGCAATAAAATTGTGTAGGGATCACTGGAAAATTTTATTTGAAGTGGATAGTTTGCCAAAAAGAGTTTTCTGTGAGAAGGCTTTAAAACCATCCCTTCGTCACTATTGGTCACGGACCATAATCCTCCATAAAATGAGGAAAGGGAGAACATCAGTAACCACATTATTAAATCTTCTGCTGGTGCTGTCGCAGTTAAATTTGACTTTGCTCCTAAGCTGAATTATCTTCTTCAAAATAACTTCAAAGCTCCTAAGACTACAGGACAAACATCTGAAATCATTAATTATTATTTGACCCAGTGTTCAAAAATAACGTAGTGATATTCGGTTATGTAAATTGTCCCTAATTTTATATTTTTAGGGAAATACAGCACAAGTAGCGTCACTTCCATAGTGATTTAATGTTTATTTTCCTGTGTCCGTGGGCTCCACAGTGAGCAAGGCTGAGAGGTGTCGGTTTGTCTTGGCTTGTGCTGGAAGTGGGTTGAGTTTCCCGAGAAAGGACAATGTTGAGGAAGGATCCATGTTGAGGATCTATGCGAGGACATGATTCTTTAATGCAACAAAATCCTTTGGCATGGATCTATATATTGATATTTATCAGTATGAATATATATACTGATAAATATATGTATAGATATATATAGTATATATCGATATATATAGTTGATATAGATCAATATATATTTATATGCCAATATTCAAAATGCTCTGCCATCTCATCATAAATGTAAGAAATAATTTCGTGGTGATAATATATAAAACTAAGGAGTTTTTTTAATAAGCTGTCCTTTATTTCCGTTTTCTTTGGAAGCTTCCTAATGCAGCAATTCGGTGGCATTTAGGTGCCTGCACAATGCGTTTGTGCAATCCTTGGTACTTCTGGAAATCCTTCTGCTTTTTGCTCAGCTGTTATTTCRAGTGTGGTGCTTGTTGGAGCTGGAAGTGGTCCTGGAGTGGCTCCACATCCTTCAACGAGCTTCCTTTTCAGCACGACAGTCCTCAGGCTGCTCCCACCACCTGCAGGGCTGCATTAGGAGGAGAAGGATCCCTTGATTTCCCCAGGTTTTGTTCACTGAAGCTTTTGAGCTCCTCTAGGATAGAAGCACCTTGTCCTTAACTCTGGTGTAATTCCTGAGCTCTCAAAAACGTATTTTCTGAAGCTATTTTGGGGCCGGAAGACACTCCTCAGTGTGAATTCCTTTAGTCCTCAGCAGCGTCGCTCTGCTCTTACACTTCATATCTTTCATTTTTAACAGCTTCAAAAATGTTTTTATTGTAAGTGCTGCTGCTTTTCAGGCTCTATATGTGAAATTTTAGCTGCAAACTAAAACATAAATAGCTGGGCACATGCTTGGTGAGCTAAGAGGGAGATCCTGAGTCCATTTAGAGTTTCTGCAGCCATCTCTGTGCTCACTGGCCCTGCTCTGTGCCTGCATCAGTGCGAGATTTGACAGTGATGTGTGTTTTCGGGATATCAACTCCAGATTTGTTTCCAGTCGGATTTCCAGCGGCTGAACTGCTCTGTGTACACCTGTAAGGAGCAAATCCAACCAGTCAGGGTGGAAAATCTCATATTTTGGCTGTTTGTATGAACAGAATTGCGGTATCAGTGAGGAGAGCTCTGTCCAATGGCAGTACTGGAGCCRATGCTGGAGTTAATTCAGGAAAACCTGAAGGGACTGTAAATTCAGTTCTGTCAGTTTTATAAATGACAAATCTATCTTGGTGTTTGGAACAGGGTTGTCCCACCTCTGGCCAGTGACTACTTCATTAGTCATTCGAAGCAGCAAAACAACCTGTAGCAAGGATTTGTCTCCCTGGAAGACTCAAAACACTCAGGATACACCAGGCTCTTCCTTAGTTTCTCCCTTTTCGTTAGTCCTTGCCGTTCTGTTGACAGTTCTCATTACTCATGTTGGGAATGTGGGAGCGGCAAATTAAGTTAAACGGGTGCCACCATTGCAGCCTGAGACAGGATCCAGCAATTCCCTTWGTTTCTTTACATTTAATTTTTTATACTGCTATTTTTTTGGTTTCTGTCAGAAAAAGTCAAGGGAGAGGCTAGAGGACCCTGTTCTCTGTGTGGGRGCATGTTTTGGGAGAACAGAAGTGCTTCCAGAAGTCAAGGTGTGGTGACTCAAGTCTGGAGCTCAAGAAACATGAACGATTCAGGGCAGGATTTTCTTTGCACCATATTTTTGGGTTTCCCAGCATCACACAGAGATGCTGTGATGGAAGCAAAGGTGGGAATCACTTCTCCCATGCAGTTGCCTCAGTCAAGACCTCACCAAGCCTTCTTGTAGTCCCTTTATTTAGTTTTTATTTTCTGGGCSCCTGTCCTGTGCCTTTGGTAGCATCTCCAGCTGGTGAGGCAGGAATCGTGCGGGCAAGAGCTTTGTTCACTGCCTAGCCCAGATTAATTCATTGGATGCTGATTCATTCCCTGCACAGAAAGTGCTTTGACCTTAAGGGAAAGAATAAATGCTCGTGTTGTTATTCACGTCCTAATTCAGTTCCTCCTTCGTCAGAAACGTTTGTAACATTTTAGGAGTACTTGTTTCACAACAGCCTTTCTTGGAATGTTTTTTTGGTTAGGTTTTTTTTCTTTTTTTCTTCCCATTTTCATTTTGTCTCAGCTGAAAGGTCTGGTAGAAGCTGAGAGATTTCCACAGGAGATGCATCAGCAAAAATGTGATGGATAGCAACATCCTCATCCATCTCCCAGTTTCTAGAAGAAGAGGAACCACTGAGTAGTTGTCATATCACAGGGAAATACCAAAACCTCAAGACAGGGTGATTCCAGGCTCTGGAAGGGATTATTGTCCACTGAGGTGTTTTATGTCTCCATGGACTTCCTAATATTAAGAAATGTCAGATTAAAGTATGGGGAAACAGAGCCCATCTCTGAAAGAAAGGAATAAACACCTGTAGTGCCCAGCAAGGGGCTCCCAGGTGCCAAACTGAAACCCAAGTGTCATCCTCCACTATAGAATTAAATAGACAAGAATGTGACAGAGTTGCTTGAAGTGCTGAGTAAAACTGAAAAACACAGGGAAAAACCAGCCCAATATGACTTGTCTCAAATTTTTCAGTCCATGGAAGAAGCTGTTGAGCTTAGGAACAACTTAAAGAACACCTGGARCCTGTTTTAGTTCCAGTGTGGGCAACTGTAGGTCTTTGGGAATGATTTACATAGCGTGAGCTGTGGATTGACAGCTTCTCTTATGTTCTGGGAATCCCCCTTGGAGGCTGAGTAGGCACCTGTGGCTGTACAGGCATCCTTACTTCCAGAAATACTCCCTTCTGCCAGAGGTAGGGTGGTTGACACTGGCCAAGAGTTGACAGTCCTTTCATTATGGCTCTTGATAATAATAGCTGAAACCCAGTTTATGAATCTGACTTGGACTGGGGACATTGAGAAGATTTAACTCTAAAATCAGTGGTTTGCAGGAAGTGAAAGGACACCAAATTTTTAGGTTCATTCACATTTGCCTAGAACTCTGAGCAAGATGAAGCAGATTTAGCAAAGGAGAAGAATTGCTTGATGAAGGAATTGGGCCCAAATGGAAAATTTTAAGGGGAGGGGAAAGAAGCCCCCGAAGCAGTGAGGTGTGTCGTTGGGATGTTGCTGCCGTTGCCTGCGTGTCCTCGCTGTCGGTGCCKGCGGGGCCGTTTTGGCTCAGTGCCAGTGCCAGGTCCAGCAGGGTCCTGTGTTGCTGCTGAGCCTCTGCGAGTGCGTCTCCACTTCTGCTTTCGTTTTCTGTTCTAATTTAAGTTGTCCACTGCTTTGGCATCTTGCTTAGGTGCCTCAGTCCAAATAAACTGCTCTGAAATTCAGCCAAAAGACCTTTCTTCTGTATATGGGCAGTCCTGGAGTGCTGATAGGTGTCTTTTCCCTCCCATCCAAGCTTGTCATCCCTTTTGAAGAAGTAAATTTGAGTAGCAGTTACAAATGTAGTTGAAGACATCCCTGTTCATTGCAGGAGGGTTGGACTAGATGACCTTTAAAGGTCTCTTCCAAAACAAACCATTCCAAGATCTCTGTAACGCTTCCAAATTTCACTTTTCCTGTGATAGAACTTTCATTCTTTTGGTTGAAGATAATTTTAGAGATATTTTGGACCTCCTGCCTTCTCTGCACCAATACCTGGGTGCATAAATGTGTGTTTTGGGTATCACCACCTCCTGCACTTGCACACAACGTTCTTGGAGGTGGGCCCACGTAGGTGATTAGGTGAAAATAATGATGTTTCTCTCCCATCAGCAAACAGCGGGAAGGGGAAAACATGGTGAGCATGGAAAAGAAAGATGATAAAAGGAGAGGTTGAGCGTTATGTAGATGATGAAAGGAGCTGACATGTGAAACAGTGCAGTGATAACCAAGATGTTGAGCTTCCACCTGGATGTTCCTGCTGTCTGTAGCTGTCACAGATGTGTCATCAGTTTTGATGTCCCCCAGGTGTTACTTTGAGTACCAGCAGCACAAGGCTGTTGGCTGCTGCAGGAGAAACATCTGGAAGAGCTTGTGCCCATAGATTGGGATTAAGCAGTGAAGTGTGTTTAGATTGGCAGCTTCTTTATCAGATTTTAGGAGTTGGTCTATATCAGGACTTTCTGCCCCGCGTGGTGTGTGTTGGGATGTGCTGATGGATGGATAAATCCAGGCTGTCCTGAGCAACCGAGCCTGAGCATTGGGAATGGGGAGAAAGTTTCCCGATTTCTGTAGTCCCTTGCCAGGTTAGGGGATGTTATAATAAACCCAGTGAACTTTGCTTCCAGAATTGCCCCTTTAGCAGCCTTAATGCTGACACTGATCCCWGTTTTTTCCAAATCATTCAGTATTTGGCAGACTCTGCCCATGATTTCAGGCTTTAGCTGTCACAGATTATTTATGCCGGGTTCGGATGCTTCCAGTGGATAGTTTGYTCTGGATTTTTGCCACGTGTTGCTTATGCTGTCCCTGAAAATGAACATACTGAGATTGGTCTTTCTGAATGTGTATTAAACTGTGCTCAAATAGTAAAAGATCATATAGAATGTAAAAATCAACCACTATTTACATGTTTAGTGTCTAAATCAAAGTTTTAGTCTTTTTTTTCTGTCAACCTACTGATAATCAGATAATTATTGTCATTTTTATCAGGGCCTCTGAGCCTTCTCCTTGGAAATATTAATTTTTGTTATGTAGAAGATCTATATTACTTTACTTTCTTAAGTAAACAAATTAATTTGTAACCATGTTTGGAGATTTTGCTTTTTTGCGTTGCCAATAGAATTATGTTAGTGTAGTAAAATTGAGCAAAATCAGCATTCAGGGTGAATTTGAGTAAATCTTCATTCAAACATAGAAAATGGAAAAGGATATAGAAAATACTAGGCTGAAAGTATATGGTCAGAGGGCTGGAGCCCCTCTGCTCTGGAGCCAGGCTGGGACAGCTGGGGGTGTTCACCTGGAGAAGAGAAGGCTCCAGGGAGACCTCAGAGCCSCTTCCAGTGCCTAAAGGGGCTCCAGGAGAGCTGGAGAGGGACTTGGGACAAGGGATGGAGGKACAGGACAAGGGGGAATGGCTTCCCAGTGCAAGAGGGCAGGGTTAGATGGGATCTTGGGAAGGAATTGTTGGCTSTGRGGGTGGTGAGGCCCTGGCACAGGTTTCCCAGAGYAGCTGTGTCTGCCCCATCCCTKGAAGTGTTCCAGGCCAGATTGGATRGAGCTTGGAGCAACCTGGTCTAGTRGAAGATGTCCCTGCCCATGGAAGGGGGTGGAATGAGATGAGCTTTAAAGCCCCTTCCAACCCAAACCCTTCCATAATTCTATATTGTCTTAAAATGCCATAAATGTTTCTTTTCACAGGCATGCAGAGTCCATAAATTTTTGTCCAGAGTGTTCCCAGGAGTTTGCAATACACAAAATGTATASATGACTGAAATGTAGCATCATTTTTATATGTTCTCATGTAAATGTAAGCACGTAGCAACACAAAAGGCCTTTAATTAAAATAGTACATAGAACAAGTGTTAATGGGTGGCAAAATACAAACTGTGTGTCATTCTTTTCATGTTCCTATTTAATTTTTTATGTCTAAAGACAAAAATATTATTAATTTTTAGAGTCATATAATAGCTAATAGAACAGCCTGCTGGAATGGTTGTCATTAGGAGAGCCTCCCTCCCTGACATATGCTAATTACCTCGGGATGGATATTTCATTGCATTATTTTCTCCAAAATGCTTCAGTAAAGCTGACTACATGCACGAGGTGTGTTGAATGCTGAGCAGGGCCAGGCTCATGTGCAGCAGGGCTTGGGAGACCACAACCAATGAACTTCATTAGCGTTGCTTTGACCTCCCACAACACTCTGAACCATGTTTGGGGTTATTACCAGTAAACCCTGTGGCACCCTTGGGCTTTATAAGGCTCAAATTAACACCCATTTGCTTTCTGATCTTGGAAGCTTCTGGTCTTGGAGTGGTTTTGTGGGGGGGACTTGGCTCTTCTGCCTTCCCAGGGTTATTGAGGCTTTTAGCATCTCCATGGGGTTCACGCTTGGCTCGTGATCCTGCTGAATTCAAGTTGTTTGGATGCTGAAGACACAGATGTTTGTTGTTATACCTATTCCATGCAGAATAAACATCTCTAGAGACATTTGGGTGGGAGGGGTAGAGTGGCCTGATGCTTTATAGCGTATTTATTGAGCATGCAGGAGGGAGGAGGGAAGGTCAGTTTGCTCAAGGTAACCAACTTGAAGTCCTGTTTGCACTTCTCACATGAGTCAGCAGTCTTGGATACGCTCTGATAACACCAATAAAAATAGCCAGCCCTCTTGTCCTGAGCTTTGAAGTAAAATCTGGGTGAGGAATTATCAGGCTTAAGTATGGTGGGGTTTTTTTCCCCCTTTTTGATGAAAAGCTGATGCTGGAGTTATAGAGCTACACAAAGCAAGCCCAACCCAGCACTTCCCTGACATCATCCCTGTTGCATCTGTGCCTGTAGTAAAACCATAGGAAAGCAGCTGGAATGCTTCCCGGGGTATAATGTATGTCCTGCTACCAAGCAATGCGCCGTGAATCCCTGCCAGATGTATTTCACTGGGACATATTAATTTCTGTGCTTTGAAGAGCGCGTGGCTGGGGATAATATACTTAATGAAATATTGGAGCGAGAAACAATACAGCACAAAATAGTGCTGTTCATTTGAGGGCCTCAGAAATTATACAAATCTCCAAATCCCAGCCTTGGAGTGGTTGTAGAAGATGAGGGTGGCTGTGCTCGGACTGAAGGTCCTGGATCTGGGAACTTGTGGGGGGACTGCAGGGACAGGACGACTGGTGAAATGCTTTCTCTGAATACTCCTCCCAACATCAAATATCTGAGGTTCCCTAAACCTGTTTTGGGTTTTGACCTCATGTTTTTTTGACCCTTCTTGAGCGTTTTGTTGATGCCATGAGGGAACTGTCATAGTTGTGAGGTCTTGCTCCAGTGGGGCAGTGCTCAAGGAAAAGCTCAACATCACACGTAACATTAGGATGTACATCATGTACACTTTAATGTGTATTAAGTGTCACTGTCACCTGATTGCCCAGATCCTGGCTGTGARGGTCCTGCATTTCTCTGCAGTTCCCTTTTGTCTTTTTATTGGAATAACTCTTACCATCTTCCAGGTTGGTTTGGAGTTTGTTAGAACTGGTAGAGAACTGAGGCCGTTTAACTCTGGGTTTGCTTTCACTAGGGGCTGCTGGTTGGGTGTCATCTTGTACCAGTAGAGTTTGAGAAATCAGCTGCACATTTGATGTTTCAGCACCAGAGATTTGTGTTCGTTTGGTTTTAAGCTGTACAAGAGAAATGAAAAGTGTGATTGTAGGAGGGAGTTGGCTGCAATAACTCATATCCAGTGTTAGATATGGACATCTCTGAAAAAGAGTGACTTGGTAGGGGGAAGGGTGCTTTTCCTATGGGTTCAAAATCTCCTGTACAGTAAGGAAAGGAATTTTATCTATTCTTCACTGGCACAGGACCACGGAAAAATGTATCTGGGGCAAGAGTCAGGTCTGCAGGGGAAGGTGATGATTGTTTTGTATTTGCAGCTAAAATTTGAGGGTGCTGAGTACCACACACCCATGCGATTGACTCAGGAGGTTGTCTGGTGTGTTGCTCCCAAAATATGGTTTCACTGAAAATAAGAGGGTCTTTTTAAAAACTCGCATTGGGGGCAAAATTAGCAAAAGCTTGAGGTGCTGTGGGAGTTAGGTCTGAATAGGGGGAGCCTGTGCTGTGTGCGTTTGGGTGTTAAATACCTTTACCTGTTACAGCTTTGGGGTATGAAAACCCTGCTCTGCTTCCAGATGTTGGTTGAGAATCATCATTTGCTTTCTTTAAGGCCGTTGGTATCATCACTTGAGCTGCTCCATTGCGTCTCATAGTGCATGTCAGCCGTTTTTGGAGGATAACACCTAACCTGGTTTTATTTTGGTTTTTTTTTAGCATTGCTAACATGATGACCTGACAAGATCTAGGACGGTCCTGACTATGCAGCACAGGTACTGATGGGAAAGGATCCAATATGAGTGTAAATGATGTTGGAGGAAGACGACGCTTTGAGGATAGCGAGTACACGCTGCACATCTACCCCGGGAGCATCGCCGAAGGGACGATCTACTGCCCCATCACCGCCAGGAAAACGTCCACGGCCGCTGAGGTGATCGATTCCCTGATCAACAAACTCCAGCTCGAGAAAACAAAATGTTACGTGCTGGCCGAAGTGAAGGAGTTTGGAGGGGAGGAATGGATCCTCAACCCCACGGACTGCCCGGTCCAGCGCATGATGCTGTGGCCGCGCATGGCGCTGGAGAACCGCATCAGCGGCGAGGATTATCGCTTCCTGCTGCGGGAGAAGAACCTGGACGGCTCCATCCACTACGGGAGCCTGCAGTCCTGGCTGCGGGTGACGGAGGAGCGGCGCAGGATGGTGGAGCGGGGCTTCCTCCCCCAGCCCCAGCAGAAGGACTACGATGACTTGTGCAGTCTGCCCGACCTGAACGAGAAAACGCTTCTGGAAAATCTCAGAAACCGCTTCAAGCAGGAAAAAATCTACACCTACGTAGGCAGCATCCTCATTGTTATTAATCCCTTCAAGTTCCTACCTATTTATAACCCCAAGTATGTCAAGATGTACGATAACCATCAGCTGGGGAAGCTGGAGCCCCACATTTATGCTGTGGCAGATGTGGCTTACCACGCCATGCTCCAGAGGAAGAAGAACCAGTGCATCGTGATTTCGGGAGAGAGCGGCTCGGGAAAGACACAGAGCACTAACTTTCTGATTCATCACCTCACCGCCCTCAGCCAGAAGGGATTTGCCAGTGGAGTAGAACAGATTATTCTTGGAGCTGGACCAGTGCTTGAGGTAAGATGGAAACAATAGTAGCATGGAAATGTTTAACGGTGAAAAGAACCAAACCCGAGTAGTTGGGATTTTATTATGACACTGCTCTGGGGTTACCTGCTAAATACTGATAATAAAGTTACAACATGATTAGCCATGAGAGAAGGTTGTGTTTCCACCTATAGAATCCTACCTGCTTCCAAAAAAGATAAAAATAAAAGTACAGCAAATGGCTTTCTGCCAAATTTATTAATGCCTTGTTTTCACTCAAGTGTTTCTTAATGCTGGTTTATCTCGGTGGTTTCTCAGTGTGAAAATGGGAATGAGAATTATCAGTAGCCACTCTTTATGGCACATTGAGAGGAGAATTCATTGCATACAGTGCATTGATAATGTCGCATTTATAGGGTTTCTGTGCACTCAACTTCTTTGAGCTGGGGAAGAGATCACAGGTAATTTCATGGTCAAAATTGTGCTTTCTAACCATGAGTGCTTCATTTGGCCGGTGTGACTTTATGAGGACTCTTCCTGTGTATTAGAGATTAGATGAACTGGGCCATCAGCTCTGCAAATACGAAACTCTGAAGTGGGATACCACCATTCATTAATTAATTAATCTTGAGTTTGCCCCGTAACTCTTTGAGATGGTTTTCCTTGGAATTGCCAGCTTTGCTTGTTAAGAGTTTTGTTGGTTAGAGCCCATCTGCGTGTGGGTGATGTGTCAACTTCAGCCGTGCCATTGTCCTTGGAAGCCTCAGTGCACGGAGGTGGTTTGATGGCTGTGTTCTCTTCTCTTAAAATACAAAGTAACTTTGACTAAAGTATCATAAAACTCATGAATTTTTGAGGATCTGGTTTCTATTTTGAGAGGGACTTTTTGGCAACTGTAGACAAAGGTATCTACTCTCTGTCTATGTTCTGTTCACAAAGACTGAGGACTTGGGTCAGCTTCAGCTACCAGCAGAAGACTGGGAATCAGAGGAAGGTAGTGCTTGTGGATAAACAAAGGATGAGCAAACAGCTTCATTTCGCAAAGCCAAAAGGTTTTTGTTTGTGTTTTCACATCAGGTGGAATGGGCTGGGCTAATTTAATCTGGACCTAGCAAATGATTGTAGTAGCTTTGCCCTGGGAAGCAGCAAAGCTGTGGGACAAACAGAAGGTAAAGAAATTAAAAAGGCTTTTTATTTGGGACAGTGTGCAGGAAACTGTGTTAATTCTTTTAAAGCACACAGGCAAGATGACTCCCTGTCCTTGCACTCATCACTGTTTCTCCTGTTGTTATCCAAGAGATTGTGGAGCTGTTTCTTGCTGGAGTCGATGAGAAAACATCAGACCAGGCTCCCATAGTCTGCAATTAATGATGGTTACCCATGTTGTGACCACGTTACTTTCAGAAAACCGGTATGAAAACTATTGCATTCCACCTCCAGTCCTGTTAGTCCACCTGCAGTTCTGTTATTTGTTTGAAACATTTCCGTGCTGTTTGGTTTTGGGTACATTCCTTAATGTGTCATGTTGGACCAAGGTCACTTTATAGTTCTCTTCAGCAGTGTCAAAGGGAGTATCTCTGTCTAGGTTAGATTTCCAGAGGTGGAGAAGAGAGATCTGCATGAAAGGGAAGGTAGGAGGAAGTTTGGGGAATTGGTTTTTTTCCTCAGATTCTACGTTTCTCAGGAATGGGTTGTCTACTTGCTTGGCTCTTGGATGGAGAACGGCAGCACAAATGGTTAACTGGGAATGCTGCTCTGGTGGTGGCCACTCAGTTCTTCTGGGGACCATTCACAGAATGGTTTGGGTAGGGAGGTACCATCCCATTCCAACCCCCTGCCATGGGCAGGGAAACTTTCCACTAGACCAGGTTGCTCCAAGCCCCATCCAACCTGGCCTCGGACATTTCCAGGGATGAGGCAGCCACAGCTTCTCTGGGCAACCTGTGCCAGGGCCTCACCACCCTCACAGGGAACAATTCCTTCCTAATTTTTAATGTTTTCCTTTAAAAAGTACCTTTGTAATTTCTCTCTTTGGTTCCCTTTCCACTAGTCGAGGTTGCTCAAAGCCCCAGTGTCCTGGCGAGTTGCGTGTGTTGGGATGAGGTGGAGGGCAGAGATTCACTCCAGCCTCTTTGCTTTCCTTTCACAAGTTCTGCAGCTGTTTTAAAGAAAAAAAGATCCTGAATCATATCTGTTACATTTTTTTTTTGCTGTTGGAACAGAAGTTTGCATTCCTTCACTCCAGCAGCTGGACGGCTGCTGCTGTGCTTCTACTGCTTCCAGACCTCTTGGAGAAAGTGGGGCTAATCCAGAATTTCTTCTGCTCTGCCAGCGCCAGTCCCGAATAGTCACAAATCAGGCAGCCTGAAAGATGAAGTGCCATATTTCTGCTTTTCCTTCTCTTCCTAGAATTTCCGAAGAAAGGGATCTTCGGAGTAGAGGTTTGGGTTGTGTTACCCTGCAAACCATTTGCAGATTTGACCTTTTGAGTTGTAGTTGAAATAAATTAAATAAACTCTGGAAGTTTAGGTGCCAAACTTTTGTATTTTTATTTTTTTTCCTCTTTTCCTTTGTTCTTCTCCTCTCCTCCAGACACCTTGTTTGATCCCCTTGTTTTTCCTCTGCATATTTAAGATTAGATTGTGTTCAGCTCAGGCTTGTGTTTCAGAGGCAGCAACACAGCTCTTCCTGCTGTGACTTCTGATTTAGGAAACAGAGCAACCAACAGCTCACTTGGACCTGTTAATTTCTTTCCCTGCTTGGGACATGGCTCTGGAAAGACAAATGCCTGGAACCTCCTGTTCCTGGGAATGCCTTTGCCACCGTGCTCACACGGCAGGAGCGGAAGCGGAGCAAAATTAAGATTTATTTATTTTTTTCTGCAGCTTCTCTGTTTTCCTAATTTACCTTTCTTGAACAGCTTCAAGCTATTGTTTGGGATTTTTTTTTGTTGCACAAGATTCCTGAGTCTTGTCCAAACTGGACTTTTGGGGACAGCTGTCAAGACAAGCTGTTACTGCCATCTAAATACGGTGACATCGTCTAGTACTTGCACAGTTTGAGGTGTGTACTGAGACCAGGCGTGTCCTTTTAGTGTATTTGATGTAAATCCTATGGATTTTCTTTTTCCTACACTGGGATTTAATAGGAAAACTTTGTTGTAGTGGTAATCCTTGGAATGGTTGCAATATGCTTTTTTTGGTGATAATTTACATATTTCTATATTATTTGTCATAAATTATATTCCTTAAATATCATACTTATTTTTCCAATAACAAGGTTCCAATTGTTTTAAAAATAGGTGATTTTCTTTACATTTTTCCTCTCTTTCCCCTGATTTTCTTATAAAGCGCATTCTCCCATATAGGGAAGAATGGGGGGCTGACTTTACCAAAATTTAGCACTCTGGATCTTTGATTTCAAGACTGAGCTTCTCCAAATCCATAATTTTATGGAGTTAATTGAGGAATAGCTGCAAGTGCTGCAATTCCATTCTGTTTCTGATTGACTCCGTGCAATACTTGAGGTGAAAACTTCCTTCTTCTCAGCTTGGAGCTCCATCAGGAACCCAGAGTGCCACAGCTCAACAACAAGAAAGACACTGAGGGGCGAGAGCGTGTCCAGAGAAGGGAACGGAGCTGGGAAATGGGCTGGAGCACCAGGAGAGGCTGAGAGAGCTGGAAGGGCTCAGCCTGGAGAAAAGGAGGCTCAGGAGGGACCTTCTGGCTCTGCACAACTCCCTGACAGGAAGGTGCAGCTGGGGGGGTCGTGCTCTGCTCCCAGGGAACAAGGGACAGGATGAGAGGAAACGGCCGCAAGATGTGCCGGGGGAGGTTCACGTTGGAAAAATTTCTTCACACTGGAAGAGATATGGATGCCCCATCCTTGGAAGTGTTCAGGGTCAGGTTGGAGAGGTTGCACAGCCAGGTCTAGTGGAAGGTGTTCCTGCCCATGGCAGGGGGTTGGATTAGACAACCTTTGAAGTTCCCTCCCAATCCAAATCATTCCATGATTCAATTGGTGCTGTACCTGGAGAACTGTGCTTTAGCCTCAGGGATATTTTACCCCAGATGTAGGGAACTTGTTAATGTGAACTTAGAACAGTGTTTTAAGACACTCTTTTTTCTCCTTAATTAGATTAGCTAGAAACATCCAGATGAACTTTACATTGGAATCCCAGCCTGTTTTCATGGAATATAATCCTTAGAGATGGCTTGTGGGTGTGCTGCTCCCCAGTCCTCCCTGGGATCATCACCCTGTGCTGGTACATGATGCAGCACGTGCACATCCTCCTGCATCCTCTTGAACCACACTTCAGCTTTCTGGGAAGCTCTGAATGCAAGTCAATTTATTACTTCTTGCTAATTTCTCTTTCAATTCTCAGCAAAGCTGCAGAAGTAGGAAATTTCTCCCTGGCTCACGTATGCCCAAAGGTCCCTAGACAGGTATTGGATGAGCCTCGGTCTAAAGGAGTCTACATCAGATTGTTCTATCCTCTGTCCCTTTCTCAGCATCTCGTTTGTCACAGGAGTACAGCCATGGCAGCTACACACGCCAGATGTGTTGTCTGAGCAGCTGTTTATTTGCCTTTTCAAACATCCCAGTGGGAATCTCCCAATTGCTTTAAAAAAAAAGGAAAGTAGCCAAGAGCCGTGTTCCTGGGACAGGCCTCGGAGCGCTGGCAGTGGCCAAGGGGAGCTGCTGCTGCCCTTCACAGCTGATGTGCATCTGCAGCATCTCTGCCAGAAAAAAAAAAGGGAATTGATTGCCTGAATTGCTTTGGAAAGAATTGCAGCGAGGTTTTTGTAGAGACAGCCCCACTGTTTGCATTCCCAATGGGTGGTGGTTTGCACGGGAACCTTAGGAGCAGCAGCTGGAGTTGCTTTTTGGTTTCTGGAGCAATATTGTGCAATGTGTGTGTTTTGGTCGTGTGGGGAAGTCAGAGCTGCCACCTGAAGGTCTGGGAGGCTAAAAGCCCTTATTTTTTCTTCTTTATTTAATCCTGATTATTGGATTGTTAGAGGGCAATGCAGGCATCAACTAGAAGATATTGAATGTTATTTTCCAGAACTTTGTGGTAATGCCCAGCATCCTCCCAGCTGAATGCCCTGGCAGGAGCAGCTGGAGCTCTGGCCCTGMGAGGTGTGAGCGGAACGACACCGAGCTGCCGGAATTGCAGTGGATGCTGCTGAATGTTTCCAGAGCCAAACAAAGAGCCATTGAGTGGAGTTAAAAAAATCAATTAACTGGAAGGATCAGGCATGTCCTGGACTTCCAGTAGATTCGGGTGGCATTGGACAACACAGAGAGGCCAAAGCTCCCTATGCACGCAGCCTTCCCTGCTTCTCCCACATGTGCCAGACCTAGAGTTATCCCAGGTGGGACCCAGCTCCACCGGCAGATCCCACCCTGTTAACTCCTGTGCTGTGGAGCAGGGATAAGGGGATACTCTCTTCATATAGGAATTATGGTGTCATTATTTGCCTGTGAGGAACAACGTTTGCAAACAGACCATATTCATATTTTTACCTGGAACAGTATTAATGGGATGTAAACTTTGAGTATATTCCCTTTTTTTCCCCTATTCCTGCTTGAAACAGTATTGGGAGATAAAATTTCAGTATATTCACATTTTTGGGAGCTAACCAAATTCCATTAAAATGAACTTTATTAAAATAAATAGTTTATCTGGTTCAGCTCATAATGTTCAGTTTCCAATACACTGATTTTTAAGTAATTGGGTGGTATCCTGTGGCTCTAGAAGTTTTATATGCAAAAAATATATTTATATGAAAGGGAGAGGGAAGATGTATTCCTCTGCTCATTACTCACTTTTGATTATTTTAAACCTGTAATATATGCAATTATCATTTCTTTCCCATCTGAGTTTGGGGTAGGTGTGAACGCAGCAGCCAGGATTTTTCCCCTTTGCATTCTTCCCTCCCCAGCGCGTGGAAAGGTTAGAGAGGGAGCAGCGCACGGAGATTATCCAGCTGATGCCTAATGTGGGAAGAATTCGTGCAGGCCTGACACAAAGGACTCCCACAGAAAGGCTCAGGCACCAACTGCTTTGCAAAATGCTGGGATTCTTCAGCTGGGGAGATTTTACAGTTTCAGGCTCTGGATCAAATAGCATCTTGTTCATCCCTTTTTCTGACACTGAATTATTCAATATTTTCACTGCAGAGTCTTCCTGCCATATCCACATGGGTTGTATCAGTGGCTGGGTCTAATATTATTATTTTTCATTACTTGCTATCTGCAGCAAATATTTCATTACTCCAAAGTCCAGATCATTGCGCTTGAATGACAAAAATTGATGTTTCTGCCCTGAGATGACAGCAGGGAGACGGATTTGTTATTAAAGCAAGTTTTTATGAAACTACTTTTTCTCCACCCTTAAAAATTAGCAGCTACTTTATTTCCAAGAGGGAAATGCTACATAAACCCTGCCATTGCTGGGTGGAGTGCTCACCTTACAAGATATCCTGATTTTATGGACCCCTAGATAGCCAGACTTTATGGACCCCTAAGTATCAGGATCTCTGGCTATCCAGATTCTATAAATATTTTTGTATCCACACAATATAATCCCGAGTCTGACTCAGGTGGGGACCATGTGTTCATGCAAACCCAGATGATGCTCAGCATTATATTGGTATTAGAGAACAATTTACTTTCTTAAGTAACCATTTTAAAAATACCTTTCTCTGTCTTATTCCACCAGTGTGTCTGTTATTTGGGTTTGTATTCAGCTTTTTTGGTAAAACTTGAGTATCAAGGTGGACATTTAACAAAACATGAAGGAAGGGCCTATTTTCTGACATCTTACTTTTTCCTTTTTCTCTCTCTTTATTTATCAAGTGCTATAATTACAGTGTAGCACTCTGATAAATAATGTTTATGATCAAAGATTATGTTGCTACTGTTCAGTAAGGCTTCCGTGAGGACTTAATAACCAAGACAAGGACTTTTTATCCCTAATGTGCATAGTTAATACAGCACTGTGTTTTTCTAGTCACAGAGTGAGAAGTTAATGCCTTAGAAGGGATTTTGTTTCTTCCCCCCCTCGCCTTCTGCTAGTCAAAATACAGATTTTTTTTGATTTCAGGAGCATTTACTGAGACCCTTTTGACTTTTCTCGTGGCTGAGAAGCTTGTATCGGATTTGACACGCTGGGCTGGGTGCTGGGTGGGTGCCAGGTGGGTGCTGTGCTGCAGCCCTTAGTGGGGAACAGAAGAGCCTGGGAACAAGGAGCCTTTGTAGGACAGGGACTACACCCAGGTCTGGAGGTAGCAGTTGGCAAATTTGGGCTTTTTAACAGTTTCTGCCGTCCCCGTGGCTTTTCCAGGCCTGGAACGTGAGTGCTGTCCCCTAAACACCTCTGGGAGAGCATTTGGATTTGCTGCCCCAGGAGCAAATCCCTCTCCTGACTGCACAATGACAAGGTGTCCTACTGAGCTACAAAATTGTATCCCAGGATACAAATACAATTTTCTGACTCTGTCCTTCATGTCTTCAAGGGGGAGAGGTGCCCCTTTCTTATTTATAGGGCAGGAATTGCTATTTGTAACACAGGAATTGTTATTGTCACTTACTTTGTACAGTGGGGAGACAGGGAAAGTGTGGTTAGTTACAGAAGGAACCACAGTGGGTCACCTGGTCCCAGCTCCCTGCTCAGGCAAGGTCATCCCAGAGCACATGGCACAGGATTGTGCCCAGACGGTTCTGGAATATCTCCAGTGAGGGACACTTCACACCCTCTCTGCATAAGATGTTCAGGGCTTGGTCACTGCACAGTGAAAAAGTTCTTCCTCATGCTCAGGTGGAACTTGAGGAAATTCCTACCCGTTCCTCTGGTGCCATTGCTGGGCCCCATGGAGCAGAGCCTGGGCCCTGCTCTGAGCCCTCCCTGCACACAGGGACACACAGGGATGAGGGCCCCTCTCAGCCATCTCTTCTTGAGGCTGAACAGCCCCAGCTCCCTCAGCATTTCCTTGTAAGAGAGATGCTCCAGTCCCTTCAGCATCTCCACAGCCTCTGCTGGACCCACTCCAGGAGCTCCATATCTCTTGTCCTGAGGATCCCAGACCTGGACACAGCACTCCAGATGTGCCTCACAGAGCTGAGCAGAGGGGCAGGATCCCTTCCCTGACCTGCTGGGAATGCTCTTCCTGATGCGCCCCAGGGTACCATTGGCCCCCAGGACACACTACTGAGTCAGGGATAGCTCATTGTCCCCCAGAACCTCCAGGTCCTTCTCTACAGAGCTGCTCCAGCAGGTCCCCCCAGCCTGGGCCGGTGCCTGGGGTTATTGCCCTCCAGGTGCAGGACCTGCACTTGTCTTTGTTGAACTCCAGACAGTTCTCTGAGCCTGGACAGGTCTACAAGCTTGTATTTGTAAAGCTTCTGAAGTCCCTCCCTGTCCTAGATGGAGATTCCAGACCTGTAATGGTGCATGTCCACCCAACGTATACGTTATCAAGTGGTTCTGTTATCTGCTAATGGGGATCTGCTGCGTGCAGGGCAGCAGCCAGTGCCGAGGCCCCGTGCGCATCTCCAGGGTCATTCTGCGGATGAGCTCCTGTCTGGGCTGCAGCAGAAGGGCCACAGTTACCAAAAACCAGGATTTACTTTGAATTGCAGCAGTTTTGGAGCATAGAAACTTGAAGTGGGCGGGGTGGAGGGTCAAGAGGTTCCCTTTGAAGACCTCCTGAGCCACCAGGTTGGGTGGGAGTGTGGATCTGCTGGAGGGCAGGAAGGCTCTGGGCATGCTGGATCAGTGGGCCAAGATCATTTGTGTGAGAGTCAACATGGCCAAGCTCTGGGTCCTGCACTTTGGCCACAATAACCCTGCAGAGCTCCAGGCTGGGACAGTGGCTGGAAAGTGGCCCAGTGGGAAAGGCTCTGGGGCTGCTGGTTGACAGCAGCTGAACATGAGCCCAGGTGGCCAAGAAGGCCAATGGCACCTGGTCTGTATGAGGGTAAGTGTGGCCAACACAATCAGAGTAGTGATTATCCCCCTGTACTGGGCACTGGTGAGGCCCCAGCTCGAGTGCTGTGTCCAGTTCTGAGCCCCACAATTCAGGAAGGACATTGAGGGGCTGGAGCAGAAGGGAATGGAGCTGGGGAAGGGGCTGGAGCACTAGGAGCCGCTGAGGGAGCCTGGAGAAAAGGAGGCTCAGGGGGACCTTCTGGCCCTCCACAACTCTCTGGCAGGAGGGTGGAGCCAGGTGGGGTCAGGCTCTGCTCCCAGGGAACAAGGGACAGGATGACAGGACAGTCTTAAGCTGCACCAAGGGAGGTTTGGGTTGGACATGAGGAAGAATTTCTTCCCAGAAGGGGTGGTCAGGCACTGGAAGGGGCTGCTCAGGGATGTGGTGGAGTCCCCATCCCTGGAGGTGTTTAAGGAATGACTGGACGTGGCACTCAGTGCTCTGGTCTGGTTGACAGGATGGGGAACAGTCATAGGCTGGATTTGATTATCTCAGAGGTCTTTTCCAACCTAACTGATTCTGGGATTCTGTGACAGCTCTAGCTCTGCAGCAATGCAATATGTATATCTTCTTTCCCCGTGTGCTTCCTATGGGAAGAGAGAAGTCAATGTGTTCATTGATGAGTGCGAGTGGCATGTGACCATCGGTGCGAGTAGTGGTCATCATTTAGGGTCATGTCGCTGAAAATGCCTAAACCCAGAAATTCCTGGGATGAGTGTTGTTGTCCACCTCTTCCACAGCGTGTGGATTGCATTTTGTGGTTCCAACATCTGATGGATATAAGGAAGACTAACCAAGTGCCACCTGCTTTGCCCCAGTGCTTTGCCAAATGCAAGAGGAATCAGTTAAAAGAAGTAAGGCCCTCTGGGGAGGCAGAGGCAGGGAGCTGCTCCGATTCGTTTGCTGCTTAAGGTTAAATATTACGTAGAGGTTAAGTTAAAGCTCAGCGGAGGGCGGTGGAACAATCCTCTCCCAATCCCACGTTGCACAAGTCACGCAGGAGCTCATGGCAGCAATTCAGGGTAGGCAAATAAAATCATTGTTTGCCGTGTTTGCGGAAGGGATCTGCCCTAACGGCAGCAGCAGATTGCAGCTCCCTTCTATTCGCTTAATTAAGATGGATGAGGGATAAACGTTGTGCCAGACGGTTGAGCCTTTGGCTTTGTCACCGTGATTGGGGATTTGGACTTCTCCAGGCAGAGGCTGCGATAGGGAAGATGACAGGACAGGCAGAATCTGAAGAGTTTAAAACAGTGGAGACATTTTGCAGATTGTTTATTTTAAAACACATAAAGCATAAACCCCAAATTATGTCCATTTTGCACCAGCGAGTTAACGAAGCTTTCTCTCACTGGGTGGCTGGTGTCCCACCATCGCTCCTTGCTCCYGGGGAGCCTCGTGCTGAAGGGAAGCACCTCCTGTTCTGGAGCAAAGAGCCTCAGAGAGCGAGGTCTTCGTCCTGTGCCCACAAGGATCTCTGCACTCCAACAGATGAAGGCTTCCCCTCATCCTCATCCCAGCCCTGGGAAGACATTAGGCAGGGCAGGATGAGGCTTCCCTGCTTCCCCTCATCCTCATCCTGTCCCTGGGAGGACATTAGGCAGGGCAGAGTGAGTTTCTCTGCCAGTCACACCACTTGAAGGCATCAGTAGCTCAGAGAACTCCTAAACTGGCACAATCTCCRTCTAATTAGACTGGATGGGTGTTTTCGGGGTCAATTTGATTACCAATGCCCATAAGGAAAGCCAGAATAGAGGAAAAGATGGTACAATATTGATTGAGAATCAAAATAATTAAAAATTTAGCACAGCGKAAGACAAATCAGGACTGCTGCTGTTATGAAAAACATTATTTATAGTTACAGAACATACATATGTATACATATAAGGAAAAAAGGAAAAGTTCAGCAATTTCTGCCCATAATGTAGTTAAAAACATCTAATTTTTTTTTTTTTTTTTGCCAGCATTGTCCAGATCCACACAATTCTCATTTGATAGGAGGAAATAAGAACAAACGAATGTGATTCCTGTGCAGTAACTTTGTGGTAGAGATCAAAGATTTACTGATTGTCCCAAAACAGGCAGATTTAGTTATGGTTTTTAATCGGGAGAAAAATCTTGGCCTAGCATCTCTGTGAAGGATACCAAAGAAGAGTGAAAGCATGTGGGTGAAATACTCATGTCCAAGATAAGGGCAAAATATTTATACTTAAATCTGTTTTATCATCAAGGAAATCAGAATTTTTTTTGAGAAATGATGGGTTTGGAAGCAAAGGTTTGGTGTGGTGGGTTGGGTGGGAGCTGTATCCCAAATATTCACWGCTCGAGCACTTTCCAAAGCAGAGCAGATCTCATCTCTCCAGACTTCAGTACAGCATCTGACATGCTTGGAGAAGAAACAGAAAAGAAATAAAAGAAGAARCAAAAGAAAAAGAGACAAAGCAGATTTTATAACGTGAAATCTTTTTTTTAAGAATTACTGGGTTCTCGAAATTCCAAATATTCTCCATGCAAGCTGGTAGGTGTAAGGAATAGTCCTGAGTCTCTTCTGTGGCAAAGTGTGGGGTTCAGCTGAGGGTTTTCTCCTCCTGTCTTACAAATTGAATTATCTTTTAATTAAGGAGATGCAGGAAATTGTTCTGAAGAGCAGAAATTCCATATTTTTTATRTTGTTCACCAAATATAGGTGCAGTGATCTCCATCTGATGAAGATGGGGAAGATTTGGGGTTGTCTCCCTAAAGCAACCTCTACAAGGCTTATATCCACTTCTTCATCAAAAGGGAACTTTGCAAACTTTGGAAATACACTTTTATGGTTTAGTTAAAGGCTCTGAAAAATGTGGAGTTGGAAGCATTGGAGTTTGTCTTTATCTCCAAGGCTACGGCCGCGGAGCTGGCGATGCTCGGAGGAATGTGTTTGAATTATTAGGCTGAACTCTGCATTTCTGGGCCAGAGTGTTCCTGGTATTTGGAGGCCTCTGGGATAGAGGTAACCTTGCCAGCAGGTCATAAATTTGAGCCAGGCTTTTTTACCTTAGTCAGGAAATTCATGCTGGAGCTTTCCTTAAGCCGGGATTCGCGGTGATCTAATCCCAGCCTGCTGCCAAACCCAACCTGTGAGTTGTTTCCTGGCGTTTCGCTGCTGTCTCTCTGTTTTGGCTGTGGTGTTCCGGATCCCTCGATTCCCTCTGTTCCGTGTTTTTCCCTGGAGCTGTTAATCGGGAGTGGATGACTGCGCACAATGAGCCTGCAAAAGCCTCGCTGCTCTTGGGGGCGATGGCCGGCACCAGGATGTGCTATCCAGGGAAAATTGTAATGAGGAATCCATTTTAATTTCTCCAGATGAGAGCTGTGGTGGGATTTTGGAAGTTTTAGGATACTTCATACATGAGCACACAGAAATCTGCATCTCAGGTGTCATATCAAAGTCAAAATAATAAATATGTAATAGTAATATATCCTATAATAATATATGTTAATATCACCTCCAGTAATAATAATAACAACAATACCAATAATAATAATAATATTATTATTATTATGTTAACATCTCCTATAGTAAAAATACATGTTAGTATCTCCTATAATACTAATATATGTAATATATTAGTAATTATATGAATACACACACAAACCTGCAATGCAGGTGTCACATAATATATAATATTGACCATAATAATATATGTAATATAATAGTAACGTAATTATATATATACACACACACCAATCTGCATTGCAGGTGTCACAGAAGTTCAAAATAACATGTATAATAATATTTGTTATATTAATATATGTAATGTAATAGTAGTATAAGCTATGCAGAGAAAAATCTGCATTGCAGGTGACACACAAAAGTCCAAATTAATATATATTAATATGTATTGTAATAATCTATGTAATAGCAATATGTCTATATACATATATACAGAAACAAAACTGCATTGCCGGTGTCATAGAAGTTCAAAATTATATATTAAAATAATAACAATAACAGCAGTGGTAATAATAATACACAAAAAATGCATTTCAGGTGCCATATTGAATCCCCAAATGATTACTCAGGTAAAACCCTGCTGCATTCTCTGGATTGTGGCTTGGTGTGAATGTAAAAAGATTTATTTTAACTTAATTCTTGAGCTGTAACACACGTAAACGCTTTATGCTAYGAAAAAGCACAGCTGTAATGGACTCTTAAAATATTTTGGAGARTATTTAGCAATGGGAATTTGTCCAATATGTTAACTACTGCATCTTTTAATGAAAGGTCAGGTGTGTTTGTTGCACGTTAGGTACGAGCGGCCCCGGCAAATACCTGGAGATGCTGCCCAGTACTTGGCCACAGCATCACTGGGAGGTGAAATTTATATGTATTAAGCCAGTTTTAAAGGAATTTCAGTGAATTCCTCGGAACAGCAGCTGCTCAACGTTGGGATGCTGATGATGTGTAATTCCCAGCAGTGCTGTCAGTGTTGCTGGGTGGGGATTTTTGTATAGCGAATCCAGCACAAGGCTCATTTCCCCCCTTTTTTTTCTTTTTTTCCTGCAAATTGAAGCATGGAACGACCTGTTCCGGTGTCCTCTCCTGATTGCCACCGGATGTTTGCTTTAAATCAAAATAATCTATTGCTAGAAGTGTTAGATTAACATTAAATGGTTAAAAAATATTATTGTGGAGAGAGCAAAGACCTTCAAAGTCCTTTCTGGCTCGGAAAATATGTCTAAAAATTCAGCACCAGGTCATCTGCCATTTCCATTGCCAGTGCATATGACCAGCCAGTCTAAATTCACTCTTAATTTACTTATACTCCCCGTTTTTACATCATGTAACTGCTTAAAATGATAAATAACCCAACTCCTGCTCTTCCACTTGTGCTGCAAATTAGGGGAATGAGGATGCACCTTTAATTTTGCGCAGTGAAACTTCCGAAATTGCCTTGTGTCCATGTACACAAACTCCTTGTCTTCTGAATACTCTCAGTGTGACAAGTGGGCATGACAGAGCTGTTAAACCCGGATTAATCCTGGKCTTGGGCTGCTCCAGAAGGGATCACAAAGCATAATATTGGCATTAACACTGGGAGATGGGGGCGAGGCTTTCCAAAGTGCTTGCACAGCACGAAGAAACTTTGCCGGCGCCTTTCGGCTCGCGTGCGGCCCTGGGCTGCGAGGGACGACCCGGGGCTTTCTAGAGTTACATCACAATTATAATATTTGTAATCACAGAGATGCAGTAGAAATAACCTCCTGGCAGAAGGGAAATATGTGGGTAATGAATGGGTGCGACCTGCCTGTTGCCGTCCTGGCTTTTCATTCTGGCTCGCGCAGCCCTTCCCTCTTTGCGACATCTGGTTTTCATCTGCTGCAGGAAAGCCAAATAATTTCAATCAAACTGGGAGAAAACATAATGCTTTAAAAAAAAAAAAGACAACATATTGATGTTAGCCTGGTTTTCAGCTGGCGTTAATATTTAGATTTATCAGCTTGGGTTATCAACAGAGCGGATGCTCACTTGGATGCTTGAGTTAATGCATCATCCGATGGACAACGCGATTAACGAGGGCCAAGCACCACGTTTTTCCTTGGAAGAGCCTGAAATGATAAATAATGTGAGTTGTAGTTGCTCTGAATTTTGGTSCATACCCTAGGTGGCATCTCAGCAGAGCACTGGGGCATGGAGGGGATTTTATGGATCAGAACAGCCTTGGTTCTGTGGGACTGGCCACGATTGCTCAAGAATTAAGGATATGGGAATAGCTGCATCACATTAGCCTGCAACAAAAATGCGTTCCCTAAATTGTCAAATGTTGGATGTATTGAAAGAAAATAAATATATAATAGGTATACAAGATATTTTAATAAAATATATAGCATATGAGATATATAAATATAAAATAATATAATACATGAGATAAAGAAATATGAAATAAAAATACAGTATTTTCTTTCTATCTGCCCCTCTAATTCTGAATAAGGTTGTCATTGAGGCCAATTTTCAAGTTTAGACCAGCATGGGTCAGCGTCTGCTTAATCCCCATCACATTAGCAGCCCCCCGGACTAAGTTTTCTAATTGCRCTTTATTGATTGCCAGCCTTTTAAAGACGTCCGTGAGCTCTTAGCGAGGCTGGGCCGTGGGCAAATGGAGCATTTGTGCTGCTCCACGCGGATCGATGCCAGCAGGCAGGGGGGTACTCGAGGAACAGGCAGGCTTTTTTTTTCCATTTAGGTTGCAAAACTCTTGCGGGTCGTTAGATCCTCTGCCCTCGGTGGGTTTTTGCTGCTGGGAAGGCTTCATTAAGATAGAATTATGAGTAAGCAAAATATTTCTGGTTTTCTATGTTAATCATGTCTGTTCGGCAAGAGAAATGGAGCTGGRAGACACTTTGAGTAAGTAGGATGTCTCACCTCCTGGCTTAAGGCATAAGGATCTGTGAGAGCAAATATTGAAGAAGCCATAAGTTTATATTTTGATTTAATGGTTGTAATTTTTAAATTGCTTTATGGTTATCACATTGTAAGATCTTAACCGCTAATTTTTCCAAAGAGTTTAATTAAATTTCAAGCTTTCAACTGTAAATTCAAAATAGAAAGTAGGTTTGAGCTTACTATTAAGTTTTTTGCTTTGAGAGAAGACACTTTGTTTAATAGAACCGTGGAATGGGTTGGGTTGGAAGGACTTTAATTTATTTGACTTGATTCAAACCACAGTTGTTGCGACTTCACTTCGATTGCCAGATCCACRCTTCAGTTTCTTAGGAGCCAGATTTCTCTGGACAAGGATGTGATTGGGGCAGGGTGCTTGCAGTTGCTCCAAATGTTTTCGGGAGATATTATGGTGGTTTATTTTTCTCTCCCATCCCATTCCTTGCCATCTAATCCGCTCAGTTTAATTTTGTGCGTCTTGCTGGGGACCGGTGCCAGGGACAGCGTTAAGGGGATGCAGAAGGTGAACAGTTCAGTGAGTTGGGACTTAAATGCATGGATAATTCAACATGGATATTTCCCRCTCTCCTTCTGCCTATTACATGAGTTGTCTTTGGTGTATTTGTTTTCTAAAGTGGCACTGGAAGAATTGTAAATGCAGTAGTAACCCCCAAASCTACATGTTTCTAGGCTGGATCAGGATTTTGATCCAGTTGGGAATAGGGTCCCAGGAAACAGCAGAGTACAGGTGGGAACCTCTGAAGGTGATGTTGATTCTCAGAATCACTTACCATCAAACTTAGGTTTTAGAGCTCCTTAGCACCAATTCCCTCCTTTTGTCCCCTTTTTTTGTCCAGGCCCTGATACTGTGGAATTTTTTTTCATGCCTTGTTTCAATTCCCACCTGGGCTTTAATTATTGTGGTGACTTTAGCCTGGGCAGCTGGTGAATTATCAGTAGCTGTCCTCATCCTGGATGCCATGCAAGGGGAGAGATAGGGAAGAAGGATCTGTAAACAGGAGGGATGACCAGGGAAGGGCCTCGCTATCGGATGCCGGAGGCCGGGTGAGCGAAGCCTTCCTGCTGAAATCCGGCCAGCACGAGGTAGGACAATCGTGCTGCTGTTCTCCTCGGGAGTTATAAACAAGAGGATGAGGCTCAGCAAGAGAAAGAAAGGTTTCTTTCTGTGGTTTTCTTTTCTGTCAGTGTTTTAGTTTCCTTTTCCACCCTCCTCCTGAACTGCAGGCAGAGCTATTTAGAGAAGAAATGCTGTTTTCGCATGAGTTTAATTTTTTAATGTATTATTTTAATTGCTGATGAAGGTCAGTAAAGAAATACATTTAATATTCTCTTGAAAGATGCAAACAAATCCCTCCTTAGCTACCATTGATGGGGTTTTTGTTGGGGTTTATAAAGCTGCTTTGAGTGAGCCAGCAAGAGCAGTGTCCCCATCTTCCCCAGCCGGGATAAACAGATGCCAATCCAGCAATTCCTGCTACATCCTGCATGCATTTTTTAATGCAAAAAGGAGAGAATAATAAACAACTTGAAATAATTATAAATTCAAATGCAACTGAAGTGGTTGAGCTCCTTGCTTTAATCCCGCTTTCAGGATGATGTGTACTTTATTATTTAAGGGAGRAATCTTTCAGCTCTACACCCATAAAATCTTTCCAAATCCCTTCAGGAGATATTTGTGGAGATATTTTGACCACTTSAGCAATCGTGCCCTTGGTGTTCTCAGCAGCTTCAGATTTGGGTGGTGTATGATGAGGTTGTTGCCTGTCAGCAGTGACTTTATAGCTCTGGGTATGGAATAAAGGTTTTGGAAGTGGGTAGTAGGTGTTGGAGAGGGTGAGATCTGCATCTAAGACACCCTCCAGCCTGTTTTTCATCAGCATGTCTGGTTCCTCCACATACACACACTYGACTGAGTTTGACTAAAATCCTGTAAACCACCACCTCTGTTCTGCCTTATGAAGAGACATCCAAGACATCAAAACTATGGATTTGGATATGTCCTCGTGTCCTTTATGAGAACACAAAATTATGTCTTGGATCAGACATTGTGAAGTCACATTCACCCTCTGGAAACGCTGTGTCATGTAAGGGTGATATTCGTCCTGGACGGGAGCTGGGGTTGTGCCTCGGCATCGTTCTGCCCTCAGTCCTGCTGGGAGGGATGCTCTGGCATTCCATCCTCKCTCCAGGAGCAAGTGCCGGAGTGCCAACAGCTCCTTTCCTTGCAAATAAACGCCGATTCTCAGTTCATTTTTACAAACCAAGTGTAGTAATGGCCCACTCTTTATTCTGCTGTGCTGCTGCGTGTTAGGTCACCACTTGCTTCCAAATAATGGATGGAAATGTGGTTTTATTTGGGTTATAAATTATGTATTGCTGCTCGGCACAGGGAGTGCTTGTTTTTCCTCTGCCTTTTCACATCCCTGAGCTCCTCTGGTTAAGGATCCTTTTCTCCCATTAAGTTCAACCGATGAATCTCTTGCTAAATTGAGAAAAAATACTCTGAATTTGTACTTGAGCTTTGCAATTTGTCTCAGCCTGGCAGAAGATGTGCACTCAAATCCTAGTTGGGTTTTCCAGCTATTCCAGTCAGGCTGGTTAAAGATACTCTTACATCTGTCTACAAAATTTCCCACCTCTCTTTGTATCCCATCGCAGCTACTTTGATACCAACACCAGGTTGTGATTTTAGTATATTTACTACGTATTTAGTTACAGAAGATTTACCAAAAGGCTTAAACACACTGGAGTGATTCTTCAAAGGTTGAATGAAGAAATGCTGGTCTGAATTTTACTGTTGTAAAGGCTGCACATTTCTACAAGGGGAGTTGTAAACCTTGTGTTTAATTGCACCATGATGGAGAGGGAACAATCTGAGAGGGTTTGTCAGGCTGTGAGGTGGCAAGGAAACAGAAAAGGTGTTAAAAAAAAAGAGGTGTACAATACCTGTGTACTGGAAACCACTGCTTCAGGAAATCAGAGGAGAGGGAAGTTAATGAGTGTGTATTCTTAATGAAGCCTTGTGTATTTGCATGAAATTAATTGGATAACGAAGTCTGGTTTGCCATTTGCTCCAGCAAGCAATGCCCCTGTGGATTTTCCAAGTGTATCTGCTGCGTTTCTCCTGCTGGCAGCTGTAGTGGGAAACACTCGTGTGCAGCTCCCAGCGCAGCAGGTCACTGGTGCTTCATCCAACACCTTTTTTTGAAACATCTTGTACTTTCAATACATTATTGCACATATATGTGCAATCTTATGTTCTGCTGGAGAGCAGGCAGGTTTGAAAACCTGGTGTTCCCCAAAATATTATGCACAAAGACTAAGGAGATGGCAAAATTAAATGCTATTAAATACCTTTGGATACTTAATTTGTTCTAAGATGTCCTCAGTGACATGGCATCCTTCTTCTGCTTCCCTTCCCTGCTCTCCTCACAGCTGGGAAGCTCTCAGCAGCTGGTGGGGGGAGATCCCGGAAGGAGATTCAGTGGTGCTGGCATGCTACTCTAAAAATTGGGCCTACATTCCTTCCTCTGGTTTGCTCSATTTTGGGTCAAATCAATGCCAAGTGGGTGGTTTGGGCCGACTATTTGCTCCTGGAAGTCTTGCAGCAATACTGGATGTGTGTGGCCACTGTAAAAATTAATACTTGAAGTGTTGTTAAAAATCCTGCCCCTCGATGGAAAATACAACCTCAAACTACATTTCTTAATACATACATGAAAAAATGGAATAGAAGGAAGGTGCTTTTGAGTCCCCACTTCATGATCTCTCTTGTTTGGCCGAGGTGGATGATTAAGAGCTGCTGCTCATCTTGGTGTAGGCAGAAGGAGCAGCGAGGACTCTGCATCCTTGGCATGCTGGCAGCACATCTGCCCTGGCACACCAGGCCTGGGCTTGGTTTGACTCCTGCCCTTTCCAAAAAGCAGGAAAACACACTCCCAACCTCCGTCCCAACTGCTTGGCATTTTGCAAAGCCAGGCTAGGAGAAGGTGGACAGCAGAAAAATATCCGTGTTGGTTTTGAAACATTTTCTGCGGTGTGGAAAGCTAAAGTCTCACCACGTTTCCCTTAATTTCATTAATTCAGGGCTTTCTTTTTTTTGGTTGGATTTTCTTGTCCTTTAAAACCCCAAAGCGCTGTTCTCAGAAATACCGGCCTTGGCAGTGTTGAGGAACATTGCGCAAAGCTAAATAGGTGGTTTTGGCAGGATAACCTTGGAAGTGAAAGCTCATTCCCTGCCTGGAGAGCACTCTCACRGCAGCCGGAATTGCAGCGCCGTGCCCGTCTCGTGCCACGGGGCATCGGCTGCTCCGCGCTCGCCTCGCAGCTGTTCCTCCTCTGCACAGCACGGGTGCAGTGGTGTCAGGTTTACCCCCAGCTTAGGAACTTGGTTCACTTTATAGAAAACCTCTCCATGGTGGCCTCAGGGAAACCACGATTCAATTCCTCTGGGAAGGTGACAGGCGGTACCTGTTGAATTGGCCTATTTTGCTTTACCCAACGGCTGAAAATACACATCCCCTCCTAACACAAATACCTGGTATGAATACATTGATTTTTGAGACTTCTCTTTTGCTCCCTAAAAATAATCAGTGCCAGGTGTTGTTTTTCCTGGGGCTTATCGAATATTCTGGTCCCTGATAAGACAATTATTTTTAATGCTACCTGTYGATCCAATAAGATAATTTTTTTCAGTGCTGCGCCTATGTCTGACTCCTGCAGGTGTTGTGGTCCATCCTAACACTTACCAATAAGCATTTGTAAGCTCTTATTTCACCATTTGAACTGTGGGAATAAGGGAAAAGGTGTTTTTATGGATCAGTCAGACATCCAAAGCTGCCTGTGGCTACTGAAACATTACAAATGCTGGAAGACACGAGCCCAGCAGTGCTGCCGTGGTGGAAGCGACTCATCCAAGCTGCGTACGAGGCATGGAAATTTGATGCTGCTRCTCAATGGCGCTTGAAATTTTGGAATTGCTTCAAGAAGAGGTGCAGATTATTTATATAATCCYGAAGAAAAGCAGAGAAGGACTGGAGACGTGTGGATTCACGTTTAACCTTCTCCTTACTCGTGAGATTTTTTACGTGGCAGAAAACAAATGTGGTTTTTATCGTGTTGATTTAATGACAGAGCTCTGATTCGATTGGTTTTTATTTGTTGGAGGGGAGGGTGTGGATAATTTTTTGTCCGTAAGAAGCAGAAAGTGGCTGAGGTCTGAGAGGAAGGAYAGCAGGGGCGGGAGCCAAGCCGGGGCTCGGGTTACACTGGTATGTTTTGGTTGCTGCCTAACGTGTTTTTGTTTTTCTTCATTACACATATTTCTCTTGGGAAAAGCAGGAAAAACTGTGTGTGTCAAATATACATCAGAGCTCCGTGCCTCTGCTAAGAGGTTCCAGATGGGGAGCATTACGGCAGGGACACTTTCTCCTGCCTTTTGCTTTGTGGCATTAATTTTGGTGACAAACTGCAGAAAAACTTATATAAAGCCCACWGTGAGCAGTGAATGCTTCTTCTTTTTTTCCTTTTGAGCATTTTTTTGGCTATCCAAGTATGCAATAGGAAGTTGAAACTTCGTTTCCAAACATTTATGGCCCCGTGTCGAATCATTATATTAAAAAAAAAAAAAAAGGAAAAAAACTAAAGTTTTGAAGGGACTTTGAGAGGCCTCCTCCAGGGGCTGGAGAGTGTCCAAGGCTTGTCCACCACACCACATCCCTCTCCCTAAATTAGAGACTGATGGCTGGGAAGGAGGGGATGGTAGCTGGTGAAGATGCCTCTCCAAGGGATGAGTCTCTTGCCCATGGGTGATGTTTCATTTCTGTGCTGGGCAGGGGCTGTGGCTCCAGCTGGGGCTGGCGTTGTGTCTTCTTCAAGACAACCTCCCAAGACTATGACAAGCTGTGTCCGGACCTGCTCTCAGGCTGAGGGTCCGCAGCTCCTCCCCCTGCAGTGAGCGGTGTGACAGCAGGAGGCAGAGCCGGGCTTGGGCGATACCGACCTGTCATCACCAGCTCCTAAAATCAGTGAGTCACAGCTTCAGCAAGTGCCTCTGAGTGCTACGAGAGCTGTCAGCGAGTGACAACACTGAGAAGAGCTCAGCAAAACATTGTCCTGCAGCGTTCTCCTAAGATTGGAGCTTCCTGCATGGATGTTTTTGTGTAAGGAAATTATGTCTTAAAAAGTAGTACTTGGTTTGTGTGTTGTGTCATTTGAAACATTAATGTTTCCAAGACAACTGGCCAAAAAGACCCAAACTGTGTTACTTTGGGAGGAACGTGAAGCTGTGGGCGAGGAGTGGCTTTCTGCAGTTGGCTATAATGCTCCATGCACTAAAAACTGTGGGAGATGCTTTGGAGACAGGAATTTACCCCTGTCTTCTGCAGAACACTGAAACATGGAGATGTTTGACTGGGTTTGGAAATGGAAAAGTCCTGTTTTCTCTAACAGGGGCTTCAAGGGAGATGGGACATGAGTGGTTGACAGCTTTGGAGACTCAAAAGCCTCAACCTCGAGAAAAAAAAGGCAAATGTGTTGCTACAAATGTTGTTACCTATTCAGCTCAAAGGATGTATTATCATGGAATTACAAAGGGTTTGGGTTAGAAGGGACCATAAAGGTCATCTTGCTTCATCTCCTGCCGTGGGCAGGGACAGCTTCCACTAGACCAGGTTGCTCCAAGCTCCATCCAATCTGGCCTGGAACACTTCCAGGGATGGGGCAGACACAGCTGCTCTGGGAAACCTGTGCCAGGGCCTCACCACCCTCACAGCCAACAATTCTTCCCAAGATCCCATCTAACCATTCCCTCTTGCACTGGGAAGCCATTCCCCCTTGTCCTGTCCCTCCAGGCCCTTGTCCCAAGTCCCTCTCCAGCTCTCCTGGAACCCCTTGAGGCACTGGAATGGGCTTTAAGGTCTCCCTGGAGCCTTCTCTTCTCCAGGTGAACACCCCCAGCTGTCCCAGCCTGGCTGCAGAGCAGAGGGGCTCCAGCCCTTGGAGCATCTCCGTGGCCTCTTCTGGACGGGCTCCAGCAGCTCCACGTCCTTCTGCTGTTGGACCCCAGGGCTGGAGGCAGCTCTGCAGGTGGGGGCTCACCTGAGCGGGACAGAGGGGCTGAATGTCCCCTCCCCTGCTGCCCACGCTGTGGGATCAGCCCAGGGCACTGGGGCGGTTTGGGGCTGCCGGGGCAGGTCGAGCTTCTCCTCCACCAACATCCCAAAGTCCTTCTCCCCAGGGCTGCTCTCAGTCCGTTATTTGCAGTATGAGTTGATTTAAAGTAAAGGAAGGCAGCAGTGCTCCTGGCACCCTGTGAGGGTGTTTGTAGCAATGACAGAGAAGGTTTGATTGCAGCAGCTGCAGTTTGTGCTTCATTGCTGCACCGCACCCAGCTCTGCGTAAGGGGATTATGAAAGCTGAGGAAATCGTGATATGATTTGATGTTGCAGTACATAACATAATCTATTAGATAGGTTATAACCTCCTCAGTCATCACTTGAAATATATATATTAATGGAATTTTACCTGTCAGCATTCTATCAGTGCTGCTGTGTTCCTGCTGCAGTGCTTGTTTATGATACTTGTATTGCTGATTGGGGGAGTGTAAAGCCTTCTTCTTTAGCCATGACTTGTTTCCAACTCATCACTTTATTGCTATTTCTATTTCATTGTGATTATTTTATATCTCTATCATATGAAAAAATCGTTTGAAGCACCAATTAAAGAGATTTTGCTCAGTCCTAGGACCTGTTGGACACTTGCTGCCTGAGTCTGATGGAGTAACATTTGTTCTTTGGATGCAGAATATGAATGCTGGGACTTGGAGAGACACTGTAATAACACTGAGCTTCCCAACTTCATTTTGGGATACTTCTGTAAATCCAGAGCTCAACCCGGGATGAGGAGTTTTTCCACCCAAATGTTTGCTGGCCGATGTGTGCGAGTTTGCTGGAACACATGAGCCTTTGGCTGTTCTTCCTGGGGTTGTCCACCCTGCGCACAAAAACATGAATGTCTGAGCAGAGGAGCAGGAACGTCGGCCAGACCGTAGGGATTTGGCAGCCTCTGCCTCCAGGATCTATCCTACCGGCATTTGCTGGTGGCTGCCAGCTCAGCCGGGGCTTTTTTCCCATTACTGCACTTGCGTAGGAAAACTGTCCCTGTTCGGGAAGAGGATTTAGGTCGGAGGCTTTGGGTGGGTTTTGGGGTTTTGTTTTCTTGCRTTGTGGTTTCATGGCAATTCCTTTTTTTCCAGAGCATCACTTAAAAGGAAGAATCTGCAATGGTCTGATCCTGTGCTTAAATATGGGAAAAGGAAGAATATTCTGCCAACATTGAAGTGTTTGCCAGGAATACAGACACTAAATCCTATTTTTTACATAGCTGATAGAGTCCCTGCATCAGCAGAGCTTAAAATCTCCCAAACAAGGGTGTGCTGTAGTGACGTTTATAGGGTTTATCTCAGGTATTTTACCCTGTAATGGTGCTCTGGATATTTCCATTAGGCTGGCACTTCTTTTAGTCAACTAAATTGACTCCTAAACCTTCTCCAAGTTGCTGTTCTCCCATTAAAAGTCCTTTCCTCCCATATTTGTTTTGGGAGTGCAAACTCAACGTGCACAAAGACAAATGGTTGTAACTAAGCCTATATTTTAAGCCGAATTGCTGCCAAAGATTCGTTGGTTAATTGCTCCAGGCACTGAACTCCTCTGTGGTGACCAGGGACAGGACCAGAGGGAACGGCTGGAGCTGTGTCAGGGAGGTTTAGGTTGGAACAGGYGCTCCATGGAATAGTCACGGCCCCAAGGCTGCCAGAGCTCCAGGAGTGTTTGGACAACGCTCTCAGGCACAGAGTGGGATTGTTGGGGTGTCCTGTGCAGGGCCAGGAATTGGACTCTATGATCCCTGTGGGTCCCTTCCAACTGAGGTTATTCCATGATTTTATGATTCTCYGTCCCAGGATGCCGACATGATTCCTCAGAGGGAGGAAGGGCTGCCCTTGAATAATTTCAGTTTTCACCCCAGGCAGGGTCTGTGCAAGTGTCTTGCCATGACAAGACATTTTTAGTTGGCATAAACTGTCTGTAACAAGAAAAAATAATTTAAAAAGATGTTTTATAGTTTGTATCATGAGGGTCGTATTTTATAYATCCGTTTAATTACAAGAGGGTTTGTCTGTTAATGGGTAGAACTCACTTGGCTGCTGTTCAGTAACTGTAGTTATGGAATGAAGGATTTGCTGTGCTTTTTATTGGAAGAATCACGCCGAGTTTGATTCCATGTAGTGGCGGCTGCGCCGTCATTGGCAGTGAAGTGTCAGTGAAGGGATGAGGAGTATTTTAACCTCCATAAATGCAACAAATGGTATATTTGGTTGGAGCAGGGAGGCCCCTTAAATATGGGTTTTGGCCTTTGGGCGGTCTTTGCAAGCCTGTCCCTGTGTCTGTTCTCCATGTGCTTCATAGGGGCAGGAGGGAGAGGAAGGGCCTCATCAACACTTCCCGGAGGTATTAATCCTCTGGACTTCCCCCATATTTATAGCTCATGTACTTAAAAGGTTCTTTCGTGGGGAATAAAGAGCAGGGAGAGGACAGGGGTGCAMCTTTTGGTTGCTGCACCTGCTTAAAAATTGAATATTGATTTTATGGGAAGAAACAGGAAACTCCATGGGTTTAAGAAGCTCATCAGCAAAAAATTAGGCAATGGGAGCCACCACAGGAAGCAAACACCACTGAGGAGATGTTCTGCTGTGGTTTGCTGCCACACTGGTGCAGGATTGGATTCTGTTCATGTCCACAGCCAGGACAAATTTTCTCTAAATTGTTGGAGACAAATATTACCAATTTTTAAACGAAGAAAAAGGTATTTTGTCATTATAGACATTGAGTTTAAGTTCCTTTGTCATGTTGTGGTTYGAGGGTTCAGAGGAGGCCATGAAGGTGCTCCAATGGCTGGAGCCCCTCTGCTCTGGAGCCAGGCTGGGACAGCTGGGGGCGTTCACCTSGAGAAGAGAAGGCTCTAGGGAGACATTAAAGCCTCTTTCAATGCCTCAAGGGGCTCCAGGAGAGCTGGAGAGGRACTTGAGACAAGGGCCTAGAGTGCCAGGACAAGGGCRAATGGCATCCCAGTGCCAGAGGGCAGGGTTAGATGGGATACTGGGAAGAAATTGTTGGCTGTGAGGGTGGKGAGGCCCTGGCACAGGTTTCCCAGAGCAGCTGTGTCTGCCCCATCCCTGGAAGTGTTCCAGGCCTGGTTGGGCTGGGGCTTGGAGTAACCTGGTCTAGTGGAAGSTGTCCCTGCCCATGGCAGGGAGTGGAATSGGATRATGATCCGAGTCCTTTCCAACCCACACCACTCTGTGGTTCTGTGACTCTGTGAAATGGAAAATCTGTTTGCTCTGCAAGGTGCTGCAGTGGCCTCTTGCAGAAAAGAACAGCGAGATAGGAACATTTGCAGGTCTTTAAAGGTCAGTGTGTGGCAGCTCAGGGCTGCAGGGCAGGCTTGGGCCCTGCTCAGGCATTGCAGCACGAACACTATAAATAATCTGTGGTTTGTGCTTTTGACCACGAAAGCTCTCATCCGGCGTGTGGGACACGGAACCACAACCAAGAGAGCGAAACCCCGAGGTGTCGGCGCTTCGAGTCGTGTTTAGTTGCTATAAATTAGGTTTTCAGTATTACTGTTGAGCCATGGCTTGAGGGGTTCCCATAAAAGCTGTTTTTCTTTGCAGGAATTCAAGTTGTAGCTCATACTTTTCGACTTTGGTGCTTCCTTAGGGGTCGTGGTCTCTCTGCATTGAGGTGGCTCCTCGTGGAAACTGAGAGTCAGAGAGATCCATCAAAGTGTGGGGTTGTTTTAGCAGAGCAATTTCGGGCTGGGAAGTTTTATCAGGAGATGGGAGCTGCAAGTTTAAAAGCACTTCCCAGGCCAGGAGCAATAATGGGAAGGGATCTAGCACAGCTCTTACTTAAGTAGTGTATGTGCAGTTTATGTTCTGGCCATAATTCARTATATTTCTGTTAAAAAGCAATATAACAGGGCTAGAAGAGTGCTGGGAGCTTGGTTGCAGGTGGAATGAAAACTAGGGAAAATGATCCTTATCATCCTGCTTTTTATGTTTCAGGAGCAGGAAGGAATTTGTGAATGCCCTGAACACATAAAAAAGACACTAAAATTCAAAAATTCCAATATGCTATTTTTTTCCCGGTTTTTTTTTCTTTTGGATTGAAGGTGTTTATGGATTATTATATTTTTCAAGCATAGTGTATAGAATTTTGGGTTAAACAGCCCTCAGATCTGGAAATAAATCACAGGGGATATTTGAAATCACCACTCTGTGGACACACACACCGGGTTTCTCCAACAGAATCTGTAGGTGAAGCAAAGGAATGCACATCTGATGTGCATCATGGAATCATGGAGTGGTTAAGGTGGGAAAAGGCCTTTAGGATCATCAATACAACCATCACCCAGCACCACCCCCGTGTACATTACCAAACTGTGTCCTCAAGTGCCACGTCCAGTCATTCCTTAAACACCTCCAGGGATGGGGACTCCACCACATCCCTGAGCAGCCCCTTCCAGTGCCTGACCACCCCTTCCGGGAAGAAATTCTTCCTCATGTCCAACCCGAACCTCTCTTGGTGCGGCTTAAGACTCTGTCYTGTCATCCTGTCCCTTGTTCCMTGGGAGCAGAGCCTGAYCCCACCTGGCTGCCCCTCCTGTCAGGAGTTGTGGAGGGCCAGAAGGTCCCCCCTGAGCCTCCTTTTCTCCAGGCTGAGCCCCCCCAGCTCCCTCAGCTGCTCCTGGTGCTCCAGCCCTTTCTGTATTTGTTATTTGGTGGGAAATAGATTTTTCCCTAAGCTGTTACCAACGTGTTCACACAGTTACAAATCATTCATACTTTATGAATACATTTGATTCATGAACTCCAAAATTCACAGTAAACCAGGGAATATGAATCTTCCAGCACTGTGTTGTCTGATATTAACCTGTTTCTTCTCCCTGGCATTAATGAGCTTGATGGAATCTTGGTCCCAGTCCCTTCAGTGCCCCTCCATGGAATAGAACTATTAATACAAGTATTCCACAATGGCATAGTTGAGATTTAAGCAGTTGACTTGCTTTTCTACTGGTATATTCATGGTATGGCTCATTAATAAATACAATTTACCATTTAAAAACTTCTGTCTATTAATATATTTCTTGTTCTATACAGCAAAGAGAAGATGCTGTATTTATTTTTTCCTCTAAGGGTGAGGGTTAAAGACTCCTCTGAAGGCTGGAGACCTTAAACATGCTGGCAAAGGCCCGTGTTTCCACTTGTGCTTTAACCATTCCACAGGGGAATGCAGCTCTTACTCCATAGGAGAATGCAGCTGTTATTCTATAGGAGAATATAGCTGTTATTCTATAGAGGARTAACATGCAGTTTAGGTTATCTATGGAACAGCATCCTATTGATGAGAACAAGTCACTGCTGTGTTTTCCCAGATGCAGAGGTTTGGAAAATAACCTTTTTTCGGGAAAGACATCCAAATAATCCTTATTCTGCCTGTAATCTGGAATTACTCCAGATGGCATCAATATTCAGTCCAGAACGAGGAGGCCACGAGCCTCTGGGATCAGGAGGAACGTGGAGCATTTAGCCAGGAAACTGTTAATCCCTTTTTTCCCTCGGTCCCTATAGGCATCTCTTTGTGCGGGAAGGCTGGAGGAGGAGGAATGGAGCTGCTCGCTCCTGCCTTCTCCAAACTGTTGGATCACCCCCAGGTCCAGAGGGACGCTCGGCTCCTACAGAGGAACGTATTGAATTTTGTTTCCTTCGAAATGTTGAGCCCTGGCCAGTAAAAGCTTTGGTCTCCCCAAGAATCCTCGGAATGCTGTTACGGAGTTTTGTCCGTTGAGCTGCTCAGCAGCCTCGAATCAATGAGTCAGTAAAGGGCAATAATACGAACAGAAGATAATTTGTTTTAGAAAAGTTATAACTCAATTTGTGTTTTCGGAGGCTGAGCTATTATATTCTGCCCCACTTGCAGGGGACGGGGTGTCCTGGTCAGATCTGTATGGATTAGACACGTATAAATTGAATTAATAGCACTTTTTTATAGCCTAACAGTCCTGCTAAAGAAACCCTGTGAGTAAAGCAAACAAAAATGTATTAAGTTGTCTCAAATCAAACACCAGACGTTTCTCCAGCTACTTGTTGGCCCATTCCCAGCGTGCCGGGGCCGGAGAGTCACCCAAAGTTTGCACAAGACGGGATCCAAAGACCTTTCTCATTTACATCAGCACGAAAGAAAAATGCATGAAAGAGGGACATTATGGGCTGTGAGTTCTGGAGGCGTTTGGGTTATAACATATCAGTGGTCTGGCACGTTCATCCCGAAAAAAACTCATAAAAAAAGAGGAGTCTCGCTATTCCCCRCTCCTATATTTGAAATGTTTTCTTCTAAATGTTCCTTGCTACAGAATAAAAGAGATTGATTCCTGGGCAAGGCTCTTCCCAAGGAAATCCTAATAAATAGACCTTGTTTCTCTCCGAGAGTGATTACTTAGGGTATAAATACAGGGAATCAAACTAGAAAATCCTTTTAATATTGTTCTTTGCTTAAATTCTTTATTAAATTATATGAAAATTTATTATATGAGATGATATAAAATTCCTTCCTCCTGTTTGGTCTGTTCGGGTTCATCTTGCTGCTTCTCTAATGAGCAATGATAATTAGGTGTATAGAAAATTAAGATGTCTTTTAATACCAAAATTCCTGTTTTGGGGAGAGGATGCCTGGATTTTCATCTCCAGGAGAGTTTGGGGGCTTCAGGGGAGGTGTGGGCATTTTCAGTGTCCTCTGGAGGGTGGGTAGAGGGGGGATGCTGGTGTAGGGAGGATTTTTGGGGGAAATAAACAGGGAAAAATGTGTGCAGCCTGAAAAAATGTGAGTCCTGTGCAGGGGAGCRTTCCTGAGCTGCAGCTCCAAAATCATCCCTCCAGAATAACCTGTTTGCTCGGCAGGTTTCAGCTCCCCAAGAACTTGTTTTAGTCAACTAAAGCGAATTCATATGCAACAGTTTGAGTTTAAACAAATCCCTGTATTCAAATAGGGGGGRAAATCACGTTGTTGTTCCATGGCAAACCTCCGTGGGTTCTTAAATCATTAAATCTAAGGAGATTGGGAAATAAATCAGCCTGGGAAGGGAATCGGATCATGCACGGATGGGACGTGTCCGATGCCCTTTCGCCAAGGTCTCATTTCGTTTGGCCTTTATATTTTACTTTTAGTTGGGAAGTTAAATCCACAAAGGTCATTTGAAAAGCTTCAGATTATAGATGGAAAGCCCTTTTAATCTTTTCTAATAAATAGCTGAGTAGTGAATAAATCTATTGGGAGCTGAGCTCTGATGTTAAGCCTCAGCACAAAATGTCCATACATGAGCAACACTTGGAAATTATCTTAGAAATTATAATTACCTGAAATAAATTTGGCTTAGAAGAAAAGGTGTGTGATTATGAGAACTGATTTAATAAATGAAACATTAATTGGACCTGGTGGCTTGGCAGATTCTGTCACCGTGGTCCAGATGATTATTAAAGTGATTTAGGCACAATTGAAAATAGYAGTTTCAGTTCAGAGATTTCTTTTAAATGGCAATAAATGACTCTCTGTAGTCAGTGCTTTGGTAAGGCAGRGTTGGAATAAAAGCTTTGCATAATAAAGACTTAAAGCATTTTGATTTTGGAAAAGCAACAGCAGCAAATGGAAACGAGGGTGTCTGAAATGCTGAAAATACTGTGGGTTATGCTGGTGCTGTATATGACATTGTCTAATGTCTGAGTAGCCTTCAAAGCATTTTCCCCCCCTAATTCCATATATAATTAAAAAGCACCTTCCTCTAGCTCATTAAAATGTAGAGTCCTGTTGAAGCAGTGTACTTGTATATTTATTTAAATGAATAAAGAACAGCCTTAATGCAGACTGTAATAGCTTCAAATATTAAATCTCTTTTGTGCAGCTCACACTTTATTTTTAACTAGTGTTTAGCTGCTCTTCATAAAAACCAGATTGCAAAGGAATATGGTCCCCAGAAGCTCATGGGATTATTTTGTGAACAATTCCACAAACTTTCTCCATCCCATTTTATTAATGTGAAATGATAGGAAAAACCCTCAAGTTCAGTTGTTGGTGACGCCCATGGAAATAAGGCAAGGCGGTGGCTTCTCCAGCATAACCATGGCATCTCCCTCTTTTCACAGGCTTTTGGGAATGCAAAAACGGCCCACAACAACAACTCCAGTCGCTTTGGCAAATTCATTCAAGTGAACTACCAGGAGACAGGCACCGTGCGAGGGTAAGTGGGAATTGTGGGGAAGGTGCTGGATGTACTCAAACCTAAACAGGCTGCAGTAGGGGGTTGATTTTTTGGCCACTATATTCCCCAAAATGGAGATAGGAGAAGAAAAATACATAGGGTTTAGCATATTAAAATCCACTGGTATGGAAATGTTGGCACATCYGAGCTGAATGCTGAGGTGTGGATACACCTGAGCTGGCTGTGAGCCAGTTGAGCTCCCCTTCCTCCTGACATCAAATTTGTAATGAAGCTGAAAGGCAACTTTTCATCCTCAGACAGGAGTTAAGGCAGGAAAGGGCAATGTTTTAGCTGGGATAGGGTGGGGGCTGGAGCAGTAGAGGCAGAGTGAGCGGCTTTGCTCAGGCTCAGAAAGAGAAAGCCAACACTCCAGCTGGGAGTTACGGAGGCCATGGAGCCACACTCTTCTTGCTCACTGCCCAATTCCCCCCAGGCTCTCCCTGGAAGTTGCTCCTTAACTCAGCCRTTGGCCAGTGAGGGTCTCTTTTTCCTCCCAGGCATTGCAAGGAGATCCTTGTCGCCATTGTGGTTCTCCTCACTTTATTTCAGTGTTGGAAATTTGAGAGCAGCCCTGAGGAAAAGAATTTTGGGCTGGTGATTGATGAGAAGCTCATGGAGGTGCACTGGGAACCCAGAAACCCCCCGTGCCCTGGGCTGATCCCACAACGTGGGCAGCAGGGGAGGGGGGATTCTGCCCCTCTGCCCCACGCAGGTGAGCCCCCACCTGCAGAGCTGCCTCCAGCCCTGGGGTCCCCAACATCAGAAGGACATGGAGCTGCTGGAGAGAGGCCAGAAGAGGCCATGGAGATGCTCTGGGTGCTGGAGCCCCTCTGCTCTGGAGCCAGGCTGGGACAGCTGGGRGAGTTCACCTGGAGAAGAGAAGGCTCCAGGGAGACCTTTAAACCCTTTCCAATGCCTAAAGGAGCTCCAGGAGAGCTGGAGAGGGGCTTTGGACAAGGGCMTGGAGGGAAAGGACAAGGGACAATGGCTTCCCAGTGCAAGAGGGMATGGTTAGATGGGATCTTGGGAAGAATTGTTGGCTGTGAGGGTGGTGAGGCCCTGGCACAGGTTTCYCAGAGCAGCTGTGTCTGCCCCATCCCTGGAAGTGTTCCAGGCCAGATTGGATGGAGCTTGGAGYAACCTGGTCTAGTGGAAGGTGTCCCTGCCCATGGCAGGGGCTGGAACTACCTAAACCCAGCTTTCTCTCTGGCTTTAGACAATTTATATGGCATCAGGTCATCACCAAGGAGCTCTAAATGAGCAGGGCTTCATTAACTCCCCTCTTTGTCCAGGTTAACTGACTCAGTTGGAAAAATGAGGAGTAGAAGCAGCATTCCAGGGGCTGTATAATTTCTGCAGCTGGCTAAGAGACCTCTTGCTGCGACTTTGTTGTTATTTTAGAGAACTGCTTTTAAAATTTTTTTGCTTTCTTATTTTCCAGCAGAACAGTATCACACAAAGAGCTGCCATTAATTTTTCAATGAGCTTGGGTACTCCGTGTCCCTTCCCGCTGGGTTTGCATCCTACGTCAAATCTGATGTTCTTTTTTTTCCTTCTTTAATTCTGGTGCACAGTTCTCTTAAAAGGATAAGCCTCGTTTTTTTAATACCTCCTGGGTAACAAGAATCCAACAAATGCCTTAACTGTGTATTATCTTGGCATGATGTGTCAGCGCTGTGGTTGTGGCCTCTACTTATACTTGGCAGATAGGTGCAAATAACATTATATTCATGTATTCTAGTTCGTAAAATAGGAGGAATTTTCTTTGCTTTTTAAAACATGAGCTTTCTTGGTCTTTGGTTGCACAGTGTGATGTGACTGTACTCTGCTATGAGCTCGCGGTTCTCCCCCAGTGAAAATGAAAGATGTTTAAAGAAAAATGTAGGCATTTTAAAAACAAAAAGTATATATGTGGCATATAAGGCCATATTTTTTTTTCCAGTGAAAGAAGATTTTTTTAAAAACTYAACCTAGATTTTAAACACAACCCAAATCAATTATCACACTGTGTTCTGCGTGTCATTAGCTTTGGTAATGGAACTACAATCTGCAGCCCCAAATCAGAGTTTTCCTCACTTTAGAGGTTGAAAATAGCAGTTGGATATTTGCTTACAGCTCATCTGAGTATATTCACCCAAAATTTGAAGAGATGGAACAGTCAGGAGGTTGAGCAGGAGCCAACCCCATGAGATGAATTCTTGGAAGGTCCCCTCAGATTGGTGGAACAGGAGCAGTGCTGCAGTTCAGGGTGTTCCCAGGAGGCTTCCTGGATTTCTAGGGTTCCGGTCCACAATAAGCCAGGTCTGGAGGAAGGTCTTTGCAGCCTGTTCCATTCCCTTGGGATGATCAAAAGCCTCAACATCTGACATGTTGCATGAAATGGCAGAAGAGCCAGATAGGAGAGGTTTTAATGACGAGCAGGGTCTCCTGGTGGAGTGGGAAATGTGTGCAGAGGATCTCCAGCACCGGGACCTGGCGCTTTCAACCACCCCAGCTTGGGAGTTCTGCATGTTGGTATTTGTATATGAAATATAGACACATATTATTTTAATATATTTTTATATATGTGAGAGCAGGTTTCAGTAGTATCACCTAGGATGTGAAATACAGGCTCTCTGTGCTTAAATCACTTTTACACAATATCATGCCCTTAGAGCTTCTTTTCTTTCCTCTTAAAGGTAGAACTGACGTAGTTGACAACAGTAAATAAAAAGAAATTTGGAGACGTCAACTTTTTAAGACATAAATTTGTTTTCCTCTGCACTGTCCTATTACAAAAGGGGACAGATATTGTTCTTGGGGCACGGATTCATTGTGATCTTTGCACTAAGCAGGGAGCATTTTACCAAAACAGCCTTTTAGTTGCATCTAAAAAAAAAAAAAAAAAAAGAAACTTTGTAAAAAAAGATTTAAAAAATAAAACTAACATTTAAAAATAAATAAGTAAAATTCCCCTGATTTAAGCAGTGGTTGGGACCAGACGACCTCTAGAAGACGTTTGCAACCTAAATTATTGTGTAAGAATGATTTTTGGGCTGTTTTATGATAAAAGCAGAAGTGACGGGGCAGGGATGAATGCCAAGGGCGTGGACCTGGGCCAGGTTGTTGTTAAGCAGTGTCTGAGCCAGTATCCAGTGGGATCCCACCAGTAGGATCTGGGATGCACAGGTGTGTTTCTCATTCATGTTTTCACTGACCCTGCAGTGAATTCATGGCTCGGGAAGGAAAAAGTGGGTTCCGGTTAGAAAGGGAACATAAAAACCCCACCGTCTGTCAGTGAGGAATACCCATAGACTGTTCCCAGCTTCCTCCCAGCGAATAAACAGGAATAGCATAGCTTTGCTGTCTGTCTTCCTTTACTCCTCCTGGCCAGCATGATCATCCCATGGGGAGTTGGATATGCCACTTCCAGTAGCCTCTCCCAAGAGCTGCCTTAAGAATTTTCCCAAAACCTCTGCAGCACATCCAAAGGATTTATATTTTATTTTTAATGGAAGGAAGGGAGAATGATGTGATGGAGATAATAAATAGGTCTGGCATTCCCAACCATGGTGGAGCAGTGAGCGTGGAGACACCTCCCTGTCCCTCCATGCCCAAGGTTTGTTGGGATCCCAATTCCTGCGTGGCTCCGACTGTCGGTGCCACGTCACTGGACAGTCACTGGAAAAGCACAGCTCCATCATCCAAACTGCCACTTAGAGCTCCAGCTTCTAAATCCCTGTCATTACTGGTTAGGATTGTTCGGAAGAAAAAAACCTGTGGAAGCTTTGTTTAACTTGACATGCTTGGAAAAAAGTATTTAATATATAAATTGAGCATGTTTATTGTGGAGGCTCTTAGGAGAAAATGTAAACTGCAACGAGGAGCTTTCACAATTGTTTATTTTTTTTGACTGGAGCCACAAGTTAATAACCCGAAATTCTGATGAGAAGTGGCTCTTCTGGAAAAGCGAATGTAGACTTGGGGCCGATTCTGCCGCTAAATCATATCTTGCAGACTTTTGCACGTGGAGGTAATTCCATGTGCACAACTCCTGGGCTGCAGGCGATTTGATTTTGCTGGCTTTGGATGAAATAGGGATCTGAGCTCCTTGCTTGCTGTCAACATTTCTCCTGCCCATAGGCTGATGCGGCTGAGATCATGTTTTTCAGATCCAAGTTAGTGTTGGCTTCGTATCAAACCAAAAAAACCTCAAAAGCCAAACATAATATTGGGCTTGTTCTGCCGAGGAAGAAATTTATATAACTAAGTGAAACAAGGCTGAAGCTTCTTTGTGTGGGTACCAAGGCTGAAGCCCCCGGTAAAGCTGCGTTCGTTGAAGCTGAGTATCGGGTCAATGAATGATGCTTTTATTTTTCCCTTGCAGAGCTTATGTTGAAAAGTACCTCCTGGAGAAGTCCCGACTGGTCTATCAGGAGCACAACGAGCGGTGGGTGCCTCTGTTTTGCCCAAGGGTTGGGTTTAGCTCCTATAAATGCCACAGATAACTTAAATCCCTGGTGGAGCTGGCATGGGGGATCAGGATTTTCACGCCTCCTAACCCTGTGCTGCAAGGATTAATGATGTATTTCATATTCAAATATTTGGTTGTTCAGGGAGAAATGTGCTACCTGGAGAAAATGAGCATTATTTTATCGACAGTCTTGGACTTACTGTGGAATCATAGAATGGGTTGGATTGGAAGGGACCTTAAAGATCAGCTTGTTCCAATCCCTACCATAAGCAGGGCACCTTCTGCTACAATATTGTGATATCTCATTTAATTGTCATTGTCTTTATGACATATGGATTATTATGTACCAGGCAATTCTTGTGCAACTTGTGCACGGTTTAATGTGTCATTTTGGGAGGGAAACGTGGTATTTTCATTCTTCCTTACAGTCCACTGAAGCCTTCAGAGAGGCTTCTAAAAAGAGGCAAAATTATATAGAGAATGAATTTATGTGAAGTGTTCTTTCCTAATTGCAGCATATTATTTGTTGCATATTCCTCTCCTCTCTCAGTAATTATTATTCCGATTTTGAATAATTTTGCTGCCTTTAGCTGTCTTTCAACTCTTGGCACTTCTGGCTGTGTTTCCCTTTGGAGACAGATGTGTGAGTTTTCTGGAATGCTCCAGGGCTGTTCCTTGAGTTAAAGAGCATCTACAGCCTTGACAAATGTCCTCTTGGGTGTTGCAAGATGATTAAACTTGGATCCTCTTGGAAAACATCCAACATAAAAGCACAGTTTTAATTTTAGAAAGAAATGGTGTTAATCCGTGTTAGAGTCATCTGGAAGCAGAACAGATGAGTGTCCCTCGGGGTGGGTTTAGCGTTAGTAATATTCAGGTATTTTTAATATTTGAGTGGCCGTAATACTTGAAGATTTTTCGGTTGTGTCTCATGGAACTGCAACTGCAAAGTCTTTGCCTTTTTAATGAGAATAAGGCACTAAAAATAGTAATTTCTGCATTGCAAGGCAATGTGTTGTGATTTTAATAAAGGAGCGTGGAGCCAGATGGGGGCCAAGCTCTGCTCCCAGGGAGCAAAGGACAGGACAAGAGGAARTGGCCTCAAGCTGTGCCAGGGGAGGTTCAGGTTGGACATCAGGAGGAATTTCCTCATGGAAAGGTTTGTCAGGCATTGGAAGGGGCTGCCCAGGGAGGTGGTGGAGTCCCCATCCCCGGAGGTGTCCAGGGAAGGCCTGGACATGGCACTCAGTGCTGTGGGCTGGGTGACAAGTTGGAGATCAGGCACAGCTTGGACTCCATGGTCTTGGAGGGCTTTTCCAACTCAATGATTCTGGGATTCTGTCAAATATGTAGGCACTGCACATGGTTCTGAAAGAAAACCTGATGATTCCAGCTAGGAATTCTTCAAGTAGGTTCTAGGGCAGTGGCTGTCCTTGGATGGAAAAGAGGAATCTCATCATCCATGACTTAACTGAATCTGTTCCATCCCTGTGCAGAGGGTACAAACTGGCTCTAAACGGTGTCAGATCTGAGCTTGGAAGCTGGAAAATCAGGTTGTGAGGTTTCCATGCGCCTCTGCTCAGTGCTGCTGTTCATTTGTGAGTCTAACAGCTTTTGGTTTTTATTTGTCACCAGGAACTACCACGTGTTTTATTACCTGCTGGCAGGGGCGAGCGAGGAGGAGAGATCAGCATTTCACCTGAAGCAGCCAGAGGAATACCATTACCTCAACCAGGTGGGAATACTATACAGGAATACAATCCGTGGTCTTGCCTTTTCTTTTGCTGATATTTAATGCTAATAAAGAAAAGGTGTGGGGTAGTAAAAGTAGGTTTTCTTAAAGGTGTGGAGTAGTAAAAGTGGGTTTTAATGGTTTATAGGAAGTCTTCCATCACTGGAATAATTCCATATTGGTGGAACACCTGGTAGTGTGGGGCAAAAACTATCAGTGTTTTCCCTACCTGGGATATGTTAAATATATTGAGTTTTTAATTGTTGGAGGGAGAAACAGTCAGAATTTCTCTGCTGTCTGTGTGAATGTCATTTACTCATTAACATCTGTCTGCTGAGCAGGAGAAAAGGGGAAAATGTGGGATACTGGGATGTGACATCTTGCATGAGGAAGTCCTAATTCTGTAGCTTCTGGCTGGCTCTTAACACGACCCTTTGAATTTAACAATAGAACAAGTCTAATATAACTAAAACCACAGCAACCATTGAAAATCTGGGAATTAATGATGGATGAGGTGTTACCAACAGCCAAATAAACTCGGTTTACATGATGATAATTTTATAATAAACTGATTTACTTCAGGTATTTAAGCAGTTATCCAGTGACTCTTGTGAATAGAGACTTCAAAAAGAYAAAAAGGAAGAGGAGTTAAATTACACGTTTATTTTTACTAATTGCAATTTTCTTGGCTCTGAAACATGAGTAGCAATAAAGAGTGATTTAGCCCCTAAGCTGGAGAGAAACTTGGACCCACAGCCCAACCCAAATAGCCTTTATTCTTTCKAAAAATAGAATTTCACTCAGGAATAGCTCTCAATTACCAGGGCCTTGTTAAAGATGCTTTGAAAGCGGGCAATCAACGCCAAAACCCACTGTATATTAACCACTCCCCCCRCCCTTCGCAGGATCAGGAGATCTGCCCACGGGAGGAACGCTCCGAGGGCTGGAGGCTCTGTGCTGGAGTCTCCGTGCCTCAGGCGTTGGTTGGGGAACGTGGTGTGATCTCCAGCACCATCTGTGCTGCAGTTTTGCAGCAGGAGAGTGCCAAGATGGAATGTTTTGTCAGATTCCCAGGTTTTGTTGGGCCATCCGGTCGTTTTCTGTTGGTCGGAAACATTGCTTCTAATTACAGTCCTTTTTTTTTTAATAGCAGTTTAAAAGYGTTAATATTTCAAGGAAAATTAGAAATCTAGTGGCACATAGTKTGTGGAACCAGTAGGAATGTTATAATTTAGGGTGAAATATTTATTTTAATCTAAATTAAGGTGGTGTGGAGGAAGTAGGCTGGAGAAGACTGCTGAGATCAGTCCAGTGGAGCAGGGAAGCAGACTCTGCACTTCCCTGAAGTGCACTGTATGGATAGTAGTGACAGTCTCAGTTTTTAGGGGGCATTTAAAATAATTTTTTAATAATTAGGATTAGAGTTAACACTGAGAGTTATGGGAAAACGGCGCCTTTAGATGTGGTCGGGGCAGGGTTTCACATGAAGAACATCTGACAGTGCAGTAGCTGCTTTTCTCTGCCCTGTAGGAAAAGGGAAGAAGAAAATAAGGAGAAAAACCAAAAAAGGGCTAGTGGAGAAATGGAAAAAAGAAACTTGGGAAACATCTAAGGGGAAAATTATAAAGTGACCCTTGAACATATGCAGTCSTTTCTTAAATGTGTCCTGGAGAAGTCCCTGCCTTTTTAAAAGGGAAAAGAACCAGCTCAGAAATGAACCAAAGTGTTTTACTGAAAATTAAATATTCATATTGAGAAGCCTTAAAATATTGAACCAGGCCCCTCAAGTGAAGRAGTGACTCAGTCCTGAGTCAGGCTTTTCTTTCCTCCTCCCAGGTTCCTCAGTTCATGTTGTGTTACGCAAAACAAATGTGGAGTTTGCTTTGCAGATGGGAAATAACCTATTCAGATATTTCACCCAAATCTGCTCTTTAAATGCAGGGAGCAGGTTGAAAATAAAGATTTAAATTTATTTTCAAATGCAAATTTACTCAAAGTATCCCCTGAGTTTGGGGGACTTCTCCATCTCTCCCCCAGTAGCAGGTACACCCACTCCTGCACACCCTGCCGCTCACTGAGTATTTTCTGTCCTGGTTGTTCAGCTTTATCCATTTTTAAATTAGTCATTTGGAGGATTAGATCCTTATTTTCAGCTCCTCAGGAGCTCCGGTGCCGTCTCTCTCCCTCTTGGAACTGGTCACTGACAGTGCTTTGACTTCTCTCAACTTCATTTTTGTCTGGTTGGAAAAAGACACAAATTCCTAAAAAGCTTTGGGGTGTTGCTTGGAAGAATCTCACGTTTGGAGCACTTATGCGTGTCTGGAGCAGAAGTTGAGAGTAGAAACAAACCAAATCTGCTCTTCAGTGGGRTTTTGCCGTCAATGGCTCTTCAGCTCCAGGTAAACCAAAGGTTTCTCCAGCTCTGGAGAAGAAGATAAGATTTGAATATGTATTTGGATTATTGATGAGAGGACCTTTCTGATTCACTGCGAGCAGGAGTCAGCACCAGGAATGCAAAAGCGTCATAATCTTCCCTTAAAACAAATAAAACTAGGGAATGACTCTGCAGAATAACAACAATTATTTTCCTGGTTAGGGAGCAGGTCGTGGGGATGATTTGGGGTGGGAACACTGCTTAACCCGCTCTGCCTTGCTTTCAGATGACAAAGAAACCCCTCAGACAGAGCTGGGATGATTATTGCTATGACTCGGAGCCGGTCAGTACAAGAACCCGCATCTTCCGTGTTGCTGGTGCAGGGCTGCTCTCACTTGAGTTTTTTAGGGACACCAAGAAAGTGAAATCCAGTGAAGTTTAACCCACTAACCACCCTCTGCCCTGCAGTGGTGTTGCTTGTGGCAGTACAGATGGTTTTTTCCCTTTTTTGGTTCCTTCCATCTGGAAAGCTTCTTCAGCAGTTGGAGATGGTCAGCTATCTGCAGTCATCTCAGTTCTAGCAAACTGAGAGGGTTTTCATTCCTTCTTGATGTAATACGTGATGATTTATGGAAATTGTGATGTGGCAGCAATGTGAAAATTGAAATTCCTTTCCAATAAAACAGTAAATCAGTGTTTTGAAGCCCCAAGAGATGCATCAGTTCATGCTAGTTGTAGTGGTGTATCTGCTCTCCAGCTTCCAGGAAAAAACAGACAAACCCGAAAACATCCCCCCAGCCATCTGTGAGAAAATCAAATCCTGATATTGTTCAGGGTGCAAAAACAATTCCTTCTCCTAAAATACTTCTGCTGACATGATCATCCTTTCCAAATGGATCGCCCCAAAAAAGGGAATGGTGCAGCTTTTCCTGCAGCGTGCTCTGGGTGTCTGTGTGTCCTGTGGTGCTCCCCGTGGGTGTGTCCTGCACGTGGAAGCATGTTTGGGATCAGCTGCATGTCCTTCCTGCTCGTTTTGCCGTGTGCTTGATGGTTGCCAAAGTCTTGCTGATGCATCTGGAAGAGTAAGAGATGATCTGGGAAGGAGCTGGGATTCACTCGGGCTAAACAAGTGTCGTGTCTTAACAGCAACATCTCCCTTAGGAGAGGAGGAGGGAAAGGGAATCTAACCCTCCCAAAGTGAAAAATATTGGATATTGGATTGGCATCCTTAATCCATCAGCATCCTTAGGGTTCCTGCAGGAGCAGAGTGATGAGCAGATGCTGTTCTAGATACCTTAGTACCCTTTATAAGATGCAAAGCCCTTAATTGCTTTAGGAATGGGTTGGGACAATTTGCTGAAGGAATTAAAATTAAAACAACCCCCAAATTTGGTACCTTCTCCTGGAGGGACCAARAACATCCTGCCAGCCCAGGGGTAGCCATGTCCATGTCCTTATTCTGCACACCAAAACCACGTGTTGTTACCATTTGGCTTTTTATCTGCTAATTTATTTAGGATAATTTTATTTGGGATCATTTTCTGTGATATTCCTGATAAATCACATCTTCACCTAAGTTGATGGTTCACTCTTAAGCCYACCCTGGCCTTCTCCCCATACCCACAGACTAAACTTGCTGCAGACAACTGGTTTATAGAGAAACTGTACTTTATCCTCTTTAAACTTTCCATGGAAATCCATGGTTGACTTCGATGTGACCATGGGAAGCCGGGGACTCACTTTTGCTGGGAAACTAATTGCTCTGGCAGGATATTAATGGCRAGTTTGGTCTGTGGGGATGGACTTTGTAATGCTTGTCTGCTCTAATATCAAGGAAACTCCTCTTTTTTATAATTATCCTCCATTTATCATCCATTAGGAAGCAGTCCCGTGCTGGAACACTGCAGAGAGCATCYGCTTTTAAGTAGAGAATTTGCTAAAAGCCTTTCCATGCGGATTAATGAGTCGGGCAATTGTTATGTAAATCATTAATTAAATTGCCTTCGGCGTAGATTGTGCTACTTCAGAATTGTCCATGGTATTTTGCTGTTGACTCGTGACTTAATTTTGGAGGAATGATGCCAGAAAATGAAAATGTCTCCTGGAATGTGGAGTGCCACTAAAGGCACCACTTGGTGTCTTTAAAAATAAGCTTTAAAACAGCCTAATTTGCAGAATGTTGGGGTGTATTATTGTCCTGATGAGTCCAGGTCCCCCCCGGAACGGGAGTGGGAAGGTCTCCCGGTTCTCAGTGTAAGTGCAGTGGCCAGGGAAGCCAAGGTTGCAGTTCAGGAGGGCCAGGGTCTTATCCCGAGGTTTTATGGTGTAAATAATCAGTACTGGTGCCTGTGATGTCCCTGCTCTTGGTGGAGATGTCTTTGTTGTGTTCCTTTGGACAGGTCTGGAAAAGGGTCATTTGCAATCACCTCCTAAGGCGAGGTGAAAGTGCCCTTTTTTAATGATTATTTTCTRAAACAGGCTGGTATTTTCTCTTGGAATTCCAATCCCCGCCTTCATCGATGCTATGCATGGTTTTAAATGGTTTTACTGTTCAACAGCTCCAAATTCACTTTGTCCATGGAGCATTAACTTGTGCCTGAGGACAATTGATAAAAAAATTTCGATTTTCTTGTTCAATTGCACTTCTCTGGCTTTTAGTGCAGTTGTGTGGGAGTCTCCTATGCTGCAATAAATATTTAAAATATATAAATAATATAATACAAATAAATATCGTAAGTAGGAATTTTCCACTCTAGTAATACCTAAGGCTGTAGTAATGCCCCAGAGTGGGATGAAGAACTTCGCTGATACTATAAAATAACTTCATTCTATATACTCTGTATTTGTGACTAATYTTCTCTAGTATCAGTGAGTACAAGTGTCTTTTCAATGATTCRCATAACCCTGTTTAATCCAGACTTTCTGAATTTTGTGCAAAATTTTCTGCRCATTTGCTCGTGTGATAAATATGATTTACAGGAAGTGATCGAAATAAACTATGTGGATTCAGCTGCTTAATTAATTGCAACTGCAGCTACAATTTTTATTCGTATTTTTAATAGACTTTTAATGGAATTTTATAGAATTTTTATTTATATTTACTTGGATTAACTAKTTGAAAGTCTCTAATTACTTGTCGAAAGTCTCTAAATATTCTGAGGTTTAAAATAACACTATATTGTGTGATACACAATAAACTAATTTGGATTCAGAGACTGGGAATTTTTATAGGCAGCAATGGGTAAAATTAAATATAGGCTAGGAAGCCAGAGAGAAGAATAAATAATCCATAGGGGGCCCACAGTGAGCCAAAGCAGAAGGCCTTTGGCATTACTAGTCTATATATTCATTTAAAGAGCTTGTATGTTCCCTAAATACTGATGCAGGACAACATTGGTTGGGTCCAGAATGTCACTGGGTTTCTCTGAACATGTCAGTGACTGATGTCAAGGAAAAACTAAATTGTTCAGACCTGTGAGCATCCAAGAAGTATAAAAAATCCTGGATTTCAAATTCTCTCAATTTTGAAATAACTTCTTGATAGTTCAAATAAAGTTACTGGAAAATATATTTAAAGCTTTCCCTTTCCCACACAGGATTTAATGCACTGATAATTTACATGAAATTATGTGAGTTCTATTTAAAAACTGAATACCCCTCTTTAGTTATAAAAACTGCTAATGCACCTGAACTGAATGTGGAATAAACTGCCTGTAAATGTGGAACAAATTTCATCTTGTTGTTATTTCCCATCTTTTTTGTGAGTTGTCCCCACAGTGATGAACTCTCATCATACTGTTAGAATGAGGCCACTCACCTCTTTCGTTAGAGGTTAAACCTGGGACACAAGGAAAAATTAGCCAAAACCATCATTTTTCTGGTGCCAGGTTGGAAATGTTGCTGATAAAAGACCTGGAGATCACTCAGTGATACTTACGGAGCGCTGACTTGACCATCTGGGCCTGATCTGGTGTTAATTTRTGTCGGTGCTTCCTCTGTGTGTTTGCATCCAACAGGATTGTTTCTCCGTGGAAGGGGAGGACCTGAAGCACGACTTTGAGCGGCTACAACTCGCCATGGAGATGGTGGGATTTCTGCCCAAGACACGCAGGCAGTGAGTTTATTTTCCCTATTAAGAGCTTGGAGATTATCCTGGTTAATGTCACCTCAATTGGAAGGATGTTGGCCAGAGAATCTGTGGCTACCCCATCCCTGGGAGTGTCCAAGACCGGTTTGGGTGGGGCTTGGAGCAACCTGATTTAGTGGAAGGTGTCCCTGCCCATGGCAGGATGGAGCCAGATGAGTTTAAGGTCCCTTCCAACGCAAACCATTCCATGATCATTGCTGTAGTTAATGATTCTCTTCATGCAAATGGAGCGTTGGCAGAAGTTGRCATCTTGAAGCATTTCTCAAGTGTTCATGAATAATCACGCCTCTCTCTGCATGTCATGAATCCAGATCCTGGTTTAATCAGAAATCCTCGTCATCACTCATCAAACTTAACCCTTTGCATGCTATTCCAGGTCAAGACTCATTTCCACCCGGCCTTTCTCACTAATTCACTGGAAGTGCTGGTTTGAAAATTGGACTTTAGYTGGGTTGCAACACCACTGACACCAGGGAATTAGAGGGTTCATAAAGGGTCATCTCCAACCAAACCCACAAAACGATTCCTCTTGTGTTGATTTTTGRCTTGAAAGTCTTGAGTAGGTTGGGAAGAATTTGACATAAAAAATTACCTCAAAGACATTTTTACCYAACTGAGAATTTTCAGAAGCTCATCCTTTATCCCTCACTTGTAACAAATCAATTATGAAATTARAACTGCTTTTTCTCTATCTTCCCCACACACATGGATAAACCCAAGGATCCAAACTTGTGGTGTGAATATGTTCTGTGTCAGAGACTCCTTTATCAGGTTTCAGGACAAGRTTTGTCTAAAGCCTGTTGAGGGGTTTAATTGCCCGAGCAAAGCAATCAGGAAGTGTCAGGACTGAGCAGAGTTGGGTGGTGCAGTAAATTCACACTTCTGATTTACTGTGCAATGATTTTTCTTGGCGCACAAGTTTCTCCTGGTGAATTTTGCTTGTCAAAAATAAAGTGGATTCTTCACTACACGAGCAGATTTATTTTGCTTGGCATTGAACAACTGTAGCACAAATGAGGAACCACCTTCAGCTGAGTATAGGAAGGACATTTTAAATACTACTATACTTTTATAGRTAATTTCTTTATAGCAAAAAATGGGGTCTCACCTTTGTGGAAGTTAGAGGAGAGACATTTTTATAATTGCATCCCTGTAATTCACAACAAGGAATCAGTATCTGTGTTTTGAAGATAAGGGGGGACTTGGAGAGGTGAAGGTGTGTTGTTCAGACAAGCTGRTGGCATGGCTAGGAATCAAATTTGGGTTTGTTCATTTTTAGCTCCCCAGGGAGTGTAGAAATGGGGGCAAACGGGGTTTTTATCTGAAGTCAGCCATGACTCAGGTGTTGGGCTCGGTGAACTTTGTGGGTCCCTTACAACTCTGAGTCTCTGATCCTATTTTTTCAGAGGAGAGATAACTTAAAAATTACCAAATTCCCTCCAAAACAGAAAAATTGGTTGGATAAATTTATTTGAAGTGTAACATCTTTTCTCTGTCCCAGTTGCTTATACATTATAGAAGCATTTATGCTGTTTTGTATAGTCTTTTGTATAGTTCCTGGCTGGGACCAGATCCAAGAACACATGTGCCAATGGACTAAGATAAATGCATGATAAATATTTAATCTGGATATCAAGATTACTCGAGGATTTATATTTTTTTTACAGCATGGGGTGTCATTTTGTAAGTGTGGGTTTGATGTGTTAAAGAATTTTCAAGGAAACCGTACGGATGCAAGTTTGGTACTTGACTAAGTGAAAATCTGCTTGACATGAGGCAAAGTGGGTGCTTTGGATTGAAAATGAGAGGAATGAGCCAAATAGGGAGATGGCCCTTGGGGGTGAAATTAGGTTTTTCACTTATTTTATGAAAAAACAACCGAGTTAAAATGAATTCTCTCTGTTCAGGATTTTCTCTCTGCTGTCGGCGATCCTGCACCTGGGGAACATCCGGTACAAAAAGAAGACCTACCGGGATGACTCCATTGATATTTGTAACCCTGAAATACTTCCTGTCGTGTCAGAGCTGCTGGAGGTAAGGCTCTGCTTTCCCTCCTGAAACGTTCACTCCAAACCAGTCACCTCTGGTTTACAACACAAAATATGTGCCATTTATTTCTGGTTTCATCAAAAAGTAAGTTCTCCTGTGTTTCCATCCCTATGGGCTGTTCATGTTTGCCAGGGAAAAGGTACAGAAATGTTTTTAATGAGGTTTTTAGTGTAGGGGTTTTGTCCCTACTCTTTAGCTTAAGGTTTCACTGACTTAAAATCCTGTTTTGGTGATAAATGTGAGAGATTGCAGAGCAGGTCTAGGTGCAAAGCAAACGTGCCATCCAACACAGCAGTTTCTTCGATCCCTGGCCCTCAGCTCCCTCGCCCTCACCTGGTGCTCCTCAAATCTGTTCCAAACTTTGTCTGAGGAACTCCAGCAGTTGTGTGACCATCAGCCCCACGGTGTGGTTCCATGGTGGCTGTAGGAGATGCTGAGCTCCCTTGATGTGTTTTTTGTCGGTTGTTACCTGCCAGCATCCACAGTGGTTGGATTCGAGATACTGGAGGCCCATCTCATCCCTTTAGTCCCTATTTATGGACCTGTTATGGGGTTCTTTGGTGCATGTGTTGATTATCTGCTCTTTGATTATCTGACCCTTCACTGACACTTTGTCCTGCGTGAGCCACCGCCGTGCTGGAATCCCTTGGAAAGGGTTTGGAGGTGTCAGCTGAGCTGGCCCAGGGCTGTATCCAGCTCTGCAGATCAGTGCAAAAGCATTAAGTAAGTTCTTAAGAAATCTGCTCTGTCAGCCCAAGAAGGTTATGAGGCTGTGGCATTTCTTTTCATGAGAAAAGTCTTCATTTCAATGAACCAACTTATCCTGCTGGCCTTCAGCCTTCAAGAACTGAGCTCAACACCTCCGGCCATGGATTGARGTGTCCAGAAGCTCCTCTTGCTGTCTCACTTTGCTTGAAATGCTCTAAACCTCTTGTAACTGAAATGTTATTCTTGTAGTTGGTTGTAGCAATAATTATCTTTACCCTTTTGTACTCCCTGGATAGTCTGGAAGGTGAATTTATGCCGATTTTATGGCAGCATCAGAAGGCAACTCATCCTTTTGTGTACATGTGATGCTCTTCCCACTCCTTCTTTTAAATAACAGTTGTGTTATCTCCCTACCTAAAGAACCGGGGAATTGGCTCTCAGGGATTTTCATAGCACTTCATTAATGCCTTGAATTTAGGGAGGGGAAAGCTTCTGTAAAATATGGTCTGAGCAGCTGGATGCTCTTTACATCTTGGCCTTGGAGGTTGCAGAAATAAACAGAAGGAAAATATGAGTTGGGAGGAGAATGTTGTTGATTTTACCCTGTTAAATGTGGCCAAGTCAGTTAAGTAACTGCTTTTTAAAAAAGCTTTGAGTAAGAGAGCAACTTAGAGATCTGAAAAAGTTCCTGGCTTTGGGTCTTTGCCTTTGCAAACAAACTCTTCTGCAACATCTGCACGTGGGGAGGTCGCAGGGTGGTTTTTACACGTGATTATGTGAAATGACGCTTTGGCTGAGCCATGTAAATCCAATGATGCCTTAATGCCATGGGCTGTAACAGCACCCCAGGTAGTGTCAAGAAGATGTAAAAATAAATAAATATATTTCTTTTTCACCATTTGGAAAAAAAACCACAATAGGATCTGGTGTAGCTGAGCAAAGTGATAGATTCCTGTTCATCTTGGTAATTCTTTTGCAAGTTAAACGACCATCTAGAACATAAAATTCTTGTTAATTAGATCAGGACAATGCAGATCTTGGGTGTGATCTTGTGAAATACATCTCTGGGTTTGGATAAGTGATGTTGCTTGTCCTTATAGTGGCATTTAGATGGTAATCTATCCATGGAATTGGAGACATTGGCTGCCTCCAAGTGTAAACCTTTCAACAGACCCACTGAAATCAGCTGAACTGAAGCCAATAATCTCATTTTCAGACTTGATTTCCTTTTCTGAAATGCCACGTTTCTCTTTGCAGACCTCAACAGATGTTGTTGCTTATTCAGATTTGACCCAAAGGGAGAACCAGAGGGTTCAAACAGATGAAACATCATTACAAAGAGCAGCCACCACTCTCTATTCATTAGTTGGCTACTTACAACTCTCCACATTAAGTGTAATGAATTCTTCTTAGCCAGAGACCAAAAATACTGGTTGAAACATTTGACACTTTGTATTTTGTCTCATTTGGGCAGTTATTTTTTTATGGTTTTTTTTTATGTGGTCACTGAACTGTTTTGGTTTTCCCATTGTTGCTAAAATTATGGATTGGCTTGAAAAAGTTGTTAATTGCCTCTCTAGATCTTGGCACTAGACACTAAGAACTGAAAAATCATCTCAGAATAAAAGTAATATGAGCCGACAAATTGAACTTCCTTTCCTACAGTCACCAGGTGCTTGGTGGGACTGTCCTGAGTGCAGCAAAGTGATGGAAGAACCCGGCTCTTCTGTGATCTGATACTTCCTTGTTTTGGGGGAACTTTTGGGTTGGTTTTTATACTCAAATGACTCACTGGATTTGTTCAGTCAAGGATTTGACATGGAACAGTGAAGAAAAAAATCCAACTGGAGCTGAGTTGGCCATCTGGGAGCAGCCAAGAGGGAATGAAGAGGTGCTCCAGCAGGGCTCTGATGGGGCTGTAGCCTCCAAGGGCAGGAGAGGAACCACCAGCATGGCTGAAATGAAAAACTTAGGCAAAACTAAGGTGTTTTCCTCCTCTGAAGGGAAATCTGGCCCAAATTCTTGTGAACTGGTTGGTTTGTGTTGGAACCTCTAAGGATAACTGGGGGAATTTCCCTGCTGCACCAGTTAATGCAATACCACTGCACAACTATCCTCCCTCTGTGTAATGAGATTTGTGTCCCTAAAAATGAAGCTAATACACAGATTTTTTGGAAGGAATCTGGGAGGACATGATGATCTGTGATGGATTTGGTTTTTCTTAGATACCAACAACCCCATCTAATATGTTTTTGCTTTATTAAACCATCCAGAGCAGCATTTGTTGAAACAGCAAACTGCAATATAGGATTTTGGCCAGACTCTGCAGATCATTGTTTCATTTACAGTAAAACCCTGATTCCATTTTTTTTTCAGGAATAGACATAGCGCGTGGATTATGTGATGCTTTTGGCAGGTTTTTCAGGGCCTTTGTTTAAACTTTGCTGAAATGCTGTGCCGGGGAGTGATGTCAAGGCTGCCTGATGGATCAAGCAGACGTGGAGTCCTGTGCAAGCACTGCAAATATCCCGGGGCCTGGGCAGAAATCATAGAGGGTCGTGTAAAACTGGGGAAAACTTCTGTGTTTTGGGGGAAAAAGCTTGGAAAGGCACATTTTTGGGCTTATTAACAAAAACAATCTATTGGAAATGATCTAGTTGACCTTAAGAGAGACTTTTTGTTTTCCRTTAGAAGAGCAGGAGCATTTTAATTGTGTGTGTGTTTACAAATATGGGAAATTATTTCCATGGATGGAGCATTGGGGAAGGAGGCATATTGTGTCTTTGCTCAGTGGAGCTGTTTTATATTCAGTTCTTAGGTTTGGGTAGCCAGCCTTGGTGCAAATAATGGTAAATATAAGTTACCAAGTGCCCTAAATTAGTTTTGCCAGATCTCCCTGTGCACTTTTGTGTTTGAAGCTCAAGTCAGCCTCCGCAGGAGATTTATGTGCTCAAGTTCTTCTTCCACTAAAAAATGGCCTTCAGCTTCCCAGAGGGATCCCACAGGCACTAGACTTCTCCTGTGATAAATGTCTTGGAAAGTAATGGGGGAGGTGGTGAGGATTATGAAGCAGACAGCGCTTGCATCCAGCTTTTTCTTCTGGATCTGTTTTCCGGACAAAGTTTTGTAGAATCACAGAATGATTGGGGTTGGAAGGGACCTCCAGAGTTCATCTGGTCCAACACCCCTGTAATGAGCAGGGACATCTTCATCGGATGCAAAGTTTTGAGCCAGAACTTGAGTCAGAAAACTTCATAGAATCATGGAATGTCCTGAGCTGGAAGGGACCCACAAGGATCATCGAGTCCAACCCCTGGCCCTGCACAGACACCCCAACAATCCCCCCCGTGCCTGARGGCGTTGTCCAGATGCTCCTGGAGCTCTGGCAGCCTTGGGGCCGTGACCATTCCCTGAGGAGCCTGTTCAGTGTCCAGCCACCCTCTGGGGGAGAACCTTTTCCCAATATCCATCCCAAACCCTCCTGTCACAGCTCCAGCCGCTCCCTCATGTCCTTTCTAGCTCTCTGGCCATTTGAAAGAAAGTCTGAGGGAAAGGTTCAGCTCTTTTCCAATAAGARCTGATAGAAATCTGAATTTATTTTCTGTTACTCCACATGAGGCAGCTTTAGAGCAAGCACTCAGCACTGTAATCCCTTTCTCAAATATGGGAGGAGAGACAAGAAACGATGTTTTCTTGCTCTCCAGTTGGAAGTGGTTCATTTTGCTTCAGCTGCTCTAACATAATACCCCAGCATTACTGGAGGAGCAGTCTCTGCCTGCCTTGGCTCCAGCCCAGCCCTTGCTGGCTCCCTGCTCCCGCCGTGCTCTGCTGGCGTTCCCAGCCGCAGTGCTGCCGGTCACCCTTCACTGGCTCGAGGAGCTCGAGTCATCCAGCCCTCTCTGGGCCCACTTGTGGCAGTGAAGTCTTAAATCTGCGTTTTGTCCCTGTAATTAAGATTTAAACTCCTCCGGGCCGTGTTTAAGAGGGAGAGCAGGACATGCCCTTCAGCACCAGGAAGCAAAAATCCATGAAACACGACCTAGGAGTGAAACTCACGAGGCACAAAGTAAAGGAATAAGTGGTGTTCTCCTCTTTGCTGCTCTGTGCCCATGGGGCTTGTCCCTATTCTAGTGTTTCACACTTACTGGAGGAGGGAGCGTAGGATGTGGGCGATGGGGAAGCTGTATCTCCATGTCCTTAGTCATCGGCACGTGCCAAGTTTATCTTTAGAAAGCTCCAGTGGCTCCTCGTTGGCATCAGGAGTCAGCTACCTTCACGCTGTGACCTTAAGTGAAAATTAGGATGATTTGGCTGCGCCCGTGGTGTTCATCAGAGGCGACGAAGGAATCAAGATCAAGCTCCACTGGGTGGTAATTGCAGGCAGAGGCCCGGGGAGATGCAGGGATTGCATTCCCATCCTTGCCAAGAGTGTTTTTATACAAGAAGATGATTAAATGTGATCCCTCCAAGTCAGGAGAAGAAGGATGCACATCCACAGGTTCCCTCCATCCAGAGAGCAGAGGGAAAAGGAACCGGGGTGAACATGAAATGGGGATGGTGAGGGATGTCGTGGGTAGTTGTTTAAATTGTTTTAAATCCCTGTGTTTGCTGACAAATCTGGGACTTGGAAGCATTTATGTTGTTTAGGAATATTTCATTGGACTGTTTTGATTAGGAGCCATCTGACACCCCTCTGCCTTGTTGCCTTGGATAATTAAAAAAAGCCRGCATGCCGGCTGCGTGTTTCCAGCATCCCTGAAGTGGGATAATGGATGGTGTGAAACTCACTTCTGTTCCAAGCTGTRCAGTTGAGGGAGAGCAGCTGATGGTCCCACAGTCAAGAGCTGCTGTAAAAGTGTCCACAGCGCCAAAAATTAGAAAATCACGTATTTTGGTGAATGTAGAGGAATAGAAACCAAATGTGAAATCTTGCTGTGGCTCTCTGGATGAACCAGGAGATTATTTTTTTTCCSTGCTTGATTTTGAATGGTAAAATTGGATCAAAGGAACTGGCRGCTCCTTGGTAGTGCTGAGCACTAAAGAAATGAACCTCAAGGTGTTGATGTTTGATTTCCAGTGACTTAGACCTTGCTGGCAGGTCATGTCATATACTGGTGACTTGATGTGTTCTGATTTCCACAGCAACACGTTCTTGTTGCAGGATAAGTCAGTTGTATAACAACACCGTGGATTTCATCAGGGAGACTCCCACGATGGTAGTTTTGGTAGAAAGAGATTTTTGTACAGATCAGCATCATTATTGTTATGGTTTGTGAGATTCCTGACGTTCCACTGGCTTGTTTGTATTTCCTCTTCATACTGATTCCTGGATTAGACCATTAAGGCAAAGTACACACAATCATAGAATTGTTTTGGTTGGAAAAGACCTCTAAGATCATGGAGTCCAATGTTAGACCAGTAAGCTTCCCATTTTCTGCATCGAATCATAAATGGTTTCCCATATGGCTTCAGGAATGTGGATTTTGGTCTCTATCAGAGATGTTCAGAGGAGGACTGATGTCTGCATGGAGTCCTGCAGGTAGGATAAGCAGCTTGTAGAGATTTCAGTGCAGCTTCTCAAGCAAAATCATCTCTATATCAACTCATATCCGCTAATTCTGGGCTCCGAGATTTTCACCCGGACTCACAATTTCTTTTCTGACATGGAAATTTAGCAAAGATCAGTCAATGACTCAGAGTCTTTAGGCCTAACTGATGTACTCTGGGAGAAAGGACAAGATTCTGAATTCCTCCAGGGCATATCAAAATAAGAGGGGCTTGAAACTGATTGGAAAAGAGGCTTTTTCCCAACAGTTGCAGGTATCACTTAATTTATTGGCACCATTTGCCTCTTTGCTGAAGTGTCTGTGTTTACACAACTGATTTTTGTTCTGCAAATCTGTGAGGGCTGATTAGAGACTGTCACCTCGCCAGGAACTGGGTCTTTAGGGAGTAAATATCAGGTGCCAATAGCAGAGTAAATACCAGGTGCTTTTCCAAAGGTTTCTTCCTCCTCCTGACTCCTCCCCACCCTGAAAAGCACCAAAAAACCCTCCTCCACTTGGATATCTGAACCTGATGACACTCTTTTGCTTATTGTAGAGTAATTTGTATGATTTCGTCTTGACAACACTAGAAAGTTGACTTATTTTGCCAAGAAAAAGTGTGGGAGGGCGGAGCCACACCGGGAATAAGGAAACCAGTGGGAAATTGCTACAACTGCAATGCCTGAATGCAGAAAATCAGGTTCCTTTGAATACTGTGGTGTTGGGTTTCTGGTGCTGGATTTGTTGACTTGCCTCCTCCCAATGCCTTGTTCTTATCTATTGAACTTAACTCTGCAAGGGCTGGCGAAAGTGGTTTAATTATTTTTTTCAATTAAATTTTTAAATTTGAAATTTCAAARTGTTTACACTGAATTTTAAATTCTTTTAAGTTTAAATGTTAGTTGTTTTTTTTTTAAACTGGATTTAAAAACAAAGTGATTCCTAGAATAAACATTAACATCAGTACTTTCATTTTAGGTGAAAGAAGAGATGCTGTTTGAGGCCCTGGTGACCAGGAAGACAGTGACAGTGGGAGAGAAGCTGATCTTACCATACAAACTGGCAGAGGTCAGTACATGGTGTTTGTTATTAAAAAGGCAACTCTAGGGATGGTTTTCAATGCTTGGAGATGCACACTCGGAGTTTCTTTCAGTTTTTATTTATTTATGTCAAAATAATGTAAGAGAAGCTAATGGGTGGGAATCTAGGAAGTGATTGACTTCCCTTCTATGCCGTTCCTGGAAGGCAGGTTTGTACTTTGTTCTGATGGTCTGTAAGTGTTTTAATGACTTGTGGTTGGGTTAGAGTTGTCCAAAGCAGAACTCTGCATTGCTGAGTGTGTATGGTGCAGGTATTCATATATGTATGTCCTTCCTTGAGCTGGAGCACCCATTCATCCACAGCAGAGTACTGACCCAAGACTACAGGAGACTTTTAGTGGGTTCCTAAGTGCCTGTGTTAGTGTTGGATCTTGTATGGCAGGAGCTGGAGACCTCCATAGGAGATTCCCATTAGCTTTTCTTCAGACCCCTCACAGCCTGGGTCCTAGTCTGATGCTTTGGAACAGCCACAACTCCATCAGCTGCTCTCAGACTCAAGTGTAGTTATATGTGATCTACATGTGATTCTCAGGAATTTTCAATTCTATTCTGTGGCCAGTAAACAGAAACACCTTTTTTTCCTCTTATATTCTTCAAAATATGTAAGTTCTATTCTGCTGAACTGCTTGTTTTGGCTGTTTCTGCCTCTAATGTTCTTGTGTCCCCCAGTTTAAGAACAATGAGCATCACACCATGCTTGGCCCCTTCGTTTCCCCTTGTTGTTGTAGGGTTGTGTGAGAATTTACAACATCTTGAGTAGCGTCTCAAGAGCAGCATGTTGTGTCACAAATAAATAAACACATGTTGTGTTGTCACTGGGGTCATCTGGTGATGTTTTGACTCCTTTTTCCGGGAAAAAAAGAACCAGTATCTTTTTTCCCCTTTTGAGATTGTGTGTTTAAGGTCAGTAACTGTTACCAAGCTTTAATTTCTAGAATTGAGTGTTGCCTTTAGTGCAAGGCTTGAATGTCCCCTAACAAAAAGCACACAAAGGCTCTCACTGGGTCTTTGTGATGGACATTTAACAAATGTGGTGTTTCTATTTTTTTTCTGCATCTTGGGCACAGACTTAAAGAAATGGCTAGAAAAGTTCAGAACTTAATTATAACCACCCTTCTGCTGAAGGTTACTTAAAATCATGGAATCGTAGAGTGGCCTGGATTGGAAAGGACCATAAAGATGATCTTGTTCCAACCCCCTGCCGTGGAYGGGGACACCTTCCACTGTCCCACGTTGCTCCAAGCRCCATCCAGCCTGGACTTGGACACTTCCASGGATGGGGCAGACAGCTTCTCTGCGCAACCTGTGCCAGGGCCTCACCACCCTCACAGCCAACAATTCCTTCCCAAGATCCCTTCTAACCCTGCCCTCTGGCACTGGGAAGCCATTCCCCCTTGTCCTGTCACTCCAGGCCCTTGTAAATAGTCTGTCTCCACCTTTCCTGTAAGTTCCCTGCAGATACTGGGACACAATTAGGTCACTCCAGAGCCTTGTCTTCTCCCAGCTGAACAATCCCAATTCTTTGAGTCTTTCCTCACAGCAGAGCTGCTCCATCCCTCTCATTGTCTTGGTGCCTGCTCTGGCCTCTCTCCAGCAGCTCCACGTCCTTCCTGTGCTGGGACCCCCAAGCTGGAGGCAGCTCTGCAGGTGGGGTCTCACCTGAGCAGGGCAGAGGGGCAGAATCCTCTCTCCCCTGCTGCCCAGCATTTGTTTAGTATTGAAACAGCTGGAAACAGTCTTACCTTGATGCTCTTTTTGTTGAGATCGAAGAACCCTCTTGAGACCTAAAATGGCCCAGCATGAGTTTCTCAAGTGCTTTCCAAAATGTTTTAGTTGATGTTGCTGCTCATGAATCTCCAGTGTTGCCTTAGAAAGGTTTCTCACCRATCTCAGTAGGAGAAAGGAAAGATCAGGGTGCGGTGATTGTGGGGGAAGACAAAGGAGCACAAGGCTCCTTCGGGAATGGCTGATGTAATCTCTGTGACAAAATCAGTTTAGAAGAAACCACGCATTGTGTTAAGATGGGCACCTCCCGTGCTTTTTATTCACCTCTTTACATCATCAGCATCTTGACCTCCAAATTTCATCYGGCAGTGACCTCTCTTTCGGAGCAGGTTCACTACTGACACACACACTCAATGAGCAGAATTTGAGATGCTCCAACTGGAACCTCCCCATGGTAAGAGGCCTTCTCCTGGTCTTCCTCTGGCTCAGGGAGCAGGAGGGGTGGCTTAAATTCAGAGCTGTCTGAATCAGGAAGGAAGAGTGGGATTCATTTGACATTTTGGGACTTTACAAAGACTATTGATGTCTGCTAATCCCCACTCATGACTCATTGGACTGTTGGGAACCAACGGGCTGGTTATTCCTGTATTTTTAACAAAGGAGCATTATAGTTGGCTCCAAAAGATGGAGCCATTGAGGGTTTGAGGATTTGCAGACATGGCTGTTCCACCACGACCTCTGTAGCTCATGGGCAGCTGCCTTTCCTGATGGATACAGCAGCTACTTTATTTTTCAGATGCCTGAGGGTTTTTTCATAGCTTGATACGATGAAAGTTGCAGTGGAGTTTGTCTGGAAAAGACTGTTCTGCTGTGGCTCTCAAAAAAAGGATTTGAAAAATGTCATTGTAGAATGTCCTTGCTTTTTCACACTGTCAGGAAGAGCAGGTTGGATCTACCAATCTTCAGGTTGCAAGAGAGGTGGTAGATGCCCCATCCCTGGAAGTGTTCCAGGCCAGGTTGGACAGGGCTTGGAGCAACCTGGTCTGGTGGAAGRTGTCCCTGCCCATGACAGGGTGTGGAATGAGATGGGCTCTARGGTCCCTTCCAACCCAAACCAGTCTGGGATTCCATGTAAAAAGCCTTGAGATCTTAAGTTTGGGATGGGTTTTTGAACTGTGATGAGGTTCCTGTGTGCATCTGCTCCATTCTGGAATGTTTCTTTCTGTGCTCGTCACAGGGGCTGACGTTTGCTGATCCCTTTCATCAGTGTTGGGCTATGTGGAGATGACAACTTCACACAGAAATGCTTTTCATGGAAAACGAGTGCSATCATTCCATGATCCCAGCCTGGCTCCTGAGAGATCTGTACCCTCAGGGACCTTCTGTGACAACTGTCATCCCCCTTAATAGTCTTGAAGGGGCAGAGTTGGCCTGGAGGGATCCTTCCCTTCGGTGTTTTGGAGGCATCAGAGCTGAGATTGGACTTTTATTGTCCAAGCCAAGCCTTTTTTTTCTTCCCCTTTCCCGAGCTGCAGCCCCCGAGCACACGGAGAGGCTGCTTTTGTTGGATTTGCAGTGATGTCACATTCCTGGCTGTCTGCTCGCTCCTGCCTTGTTGTTGTGCGCTGATTGGAAACACAGTGCTGTGGTTTGGGGCTTTTTTTTAGAAACAGTGGTTTGRGTGCTTGGCAGCTCATTTGAAACGTTCTCCTTGGCAGTTATGAATTGATACCAGACTGACTCTTCCTGGTTCTCTCCATCGTTGCAGTAATTTAGGTAAAACTGCATCTTTTATTCTGGCATGTTTTGGGTAGAAGGTACTGCCAAGTGGGGACAACCTGCAGACTGACATCATGCAGTCACAGACTGGTTTGGGTGGGAAGGGACTTTAGAACTCATCGAGTCCCAACGCCTGCCGTGGGCAGGGACACCTTCCACTATCCCAGGTTGCTCCAAGCCCCATCCAAGCTGGCCTTGGACACCTCCATGGCACAGGGGGGATGAGATGGGCTTTAAGGTCCCTCCCAACCCAAACCAGTCTGTGAATCTTTGGTCTAAATCAGATCAACAGGTTAAATGCTCTATTGAAGTCCAGTGAGAAGGTAGGATTCCAGCAAAGGAAAATGGGTGCTTCCTGTTGGTGCCATCATCTTCCCAGTACACAGAAGATTCCACATTATTTCACTCATGGGGGTTCAAGGTGTGTGGCAGCAGCACCTGCTCGAGCAGGGCTTTGGGTAGGAGCAGATAAATGGTTGTGAAACAAACTTCCATTTCAAGGTGTGGTCTGTTGCTTCTTGATGTAGTCAGTGCCCATCCTTAGGATATTACAGGGATTGTGGGATGAGCATGTGGTTCTTCAGGAAGACCCTACGAAGTAGAATGTGCTATCAGTTTCTCTATTGTGTAGTAACTCGTGGTGCGTTGCTAGGTTGTTTCTGACTGTGGTATTAACATCTGAGTACTGTCCCTGTGTCGCTGGAGCTACAGCTCTTTCTGAAGTTAAGGTGACAGCAGTCAAGGAGAGGCTTGATGTTGAAAGGAAAAATCAGCACTGCTTTGTTTTGCCTCTCATGGCTGTGGCATTGATGGCAAACATGGGCTTGATGGTAGAGCCTGCGGGAGAGCTGCCGTCTGCTCTCCGGCTGCACATCCAGTGCCTCTGGAAATCTAAACGAGCCAGGACACCACGTCCATAAATAATGCTTATACTTACCTCTGGCAGCTGCCTCTTATCTCCTGAGCCACKCTGGCTCATCTGCCGCGGAGCTGCCTCCTGGAACCATCCATTTTTCCTTTTATAGCACTGGATGATGTTTTAATGCAGTGTTTGAAACGACTGCACAATGTGGGTGAGCACGAAGGTTTAGAAGCTTTAGGCCGTAGATAAACTTAGGAAAAAGGCTGCATGGACCTGAAAGGCTGCACTYGTGCGCTGAGGTCTTGGGCTGTTGTCCAAAACAGCTGCCAAAGACTTATCAGGAGTGAGATGGTGCATTAATGGAGCCAGCAGCACTTCATGGGTTTCCAGAGAAATCACGGTGCAGGGTTTGGTAACAGCAAGCTGGAGAATTCCACTTCATTTAGCAGTGGGAAGGACCCTTGGAAAAGGGTATGGGAGCAATACAGCCATCACTGGTGGCAGGGGTGATTGGACTGTTTTGATTCAGATCTGTCTTGAACATTGGACATCTCTGCAGCCACAGCCATCTTCTCCCTGATAAGGTAAAATACAGCAGGCATGTAGGTAAAATAGGGAAAAATGGGATTTTAATGGCAGTAAAGTAACACACGCTGTGGGTTGCTGTTGTCCTTCCCAAAGTGCCCCTCAGCTCCAGACTCTGGGTGCTTTTTCTTTCGCATGTTATTGTGTACATTTTTGCAGCTCTACTGAGGCAGGAAAGTTTCACAAGCCGCAATTCAGGTATTTAAAAGAAAAAAAAACAAATGCACTAAATATCAGGTGACTTGACTGATGTTTGGTAAGAAACATGTGGTCGATGTGGGTGCAGAGCACTTCAGTCAAACCTTTGTGGAGAACTTAGGGGTTGTTAAAAATCTTTCTCTTGATCCTGTTTGTAATCTGAGTATCATCTTAATCTGTGTGAGGAACTGCCCTCCTGGGCCACGTCTGTCTTCCTGCTTCTATCTAAATAATTCAAGGAATTTGGGTTTTTTCCATCTCCACTCGCTGCAGGGCTCCAAGGCCATTAGTTTATGGCTTGACTCATGCAGTCATTTACCTCTCTCAAATCCGTCTTGGTTGGTGGTTCCATCCCCCTCTCCATCGTGCCGGAGATGAGCCTGTGGCTGAGCTCCCCAAGCATCCCTGCCTTGTTTCCATCTTGTCTGTTCTGTTTATCAGGCTGGTGGCCATCACCTGCTTGTCTGTTTTTCACCAGTCTCTGCATTTTTTCCGTCTTCTTCATCCGATGAGGAAAAACTCGTTATCAAAGTAAATACATCTGTTAGTGAACCCTCTTTGACATTCCTCCAGAAAAAAAGAGTTTTCCATGATGTTTTCAATTTATTTAAGTCGGTTGGTATTTCTTAGGCAAATGACTTTGCTAATAGACAGAATTTTAGCAGATCTTTATAATTTTCAACCGTTTGTGATCGAGGACATTTTACCCCTAAGKGTTAGAAAGTGAATTAATTCACACTTTCAGGAGAAATCTGATGTGAAATTGTGCAACAGAAGRGAAATAAAAGATGTGAGACAACTTCTTGGGTAACAACTGACCTGATTCTTCCCTTCCTTGAATTCTGGAGTGCTGTTGGGAGCTGGTTGTTTGATGTGATGGGTGTCTCTATAAACATGCCCTGTATTTAACTGAATGTGTGTTCAGAATTGTAAGTGGAAAATGGGTGGTTTAAAACTCAGAGGAACTGAAAGGGGCTGAATTSTACATCCAACAAGGCCGTGCAAGCGGGTGTGGGGGAGCAGATATTGTGGAGCAGATGTTGGGCCAGCAGCCCCAAACCCCCTATGTCCTGGGCTGATCCCCAGCGAGGGCAGCAGGGGAGGGGGGATTCTGCACCTGTGCCCCACTCAGGTGAGACCCCACCTGCAGAGTTGCCTCCAGCTCTGGGGTCCCCAACAGCAGAAGGATGTGGAGGTGCTGGAGCCAGTCCAGAGGAGACCATGGAGATGCTGCTCCAAGGGCTGGAGCCCCTCTGCTCTGAAGCCYCTCAGCTCTGGGAGAGGTGGGGGTGTTCACCTGGAGAAGAGRAGGCTCCAGGGAGACCTCAGAGCCCCTTYCARTGCCTAAAGGGRCTCCAGGAGAGCTGGAGAGGGACTTGGGACAAGGGATGGAGGGACAGGACAAGGGGGAATGGCTTCCCAGTGCGAGAGGGCAGGGTTAGATGGGATCTTGGGAAGAAATTGTTGGCTGTGAGGGTGGTGAGGCCCTGGCACAGGTTTCCCAGAGCAGCTGTGTCTGCCCCATCCGTGGAAGTGTCCCAGACCAGCTTGGATTGGGTCTTGGAGCAACTTGGTCTASTGGAAGGTGYCCTTGGCGATGGCAGGGGGTAGAATGGGATGAGCTGCAAGGTCCCTCCCAAACGATACCATTCTGTTTGGAGAGTTGGATTTGTGTCCTTTTGGAGAAAGGGAGAGGAGACAACCTTTGCCCTTTGCACATCTCTCCCTTCTGGTGGCACAAAACCATTAGATTTTATTTTTTCATGTCACCAAGTGTCTCTCTACCCTGACCTTCTTTACCTGGGATGAATTTTGGTGAGGAATACAGGACACTTGGCATGTCCATGAGTAACCATCACAAAGATGATAAACTGCGCTGCATTTGAGTCTTCAAATCGGGGAGAACGTTTCATTTTCAGCACGAACACTTAATCTTCGGCACAGTAACAGTTAATTGGCAGAGACACAAGATAGAGAAGCCTTGTGAAGCAAGCTGTAATAAGAGGAAAAACGTATTTCATTACAGCAAAGAGCTGAGTGATGTTTCATTCACTATATCCTTGTAGTGGGACTGTCTGATGCCTTTTTCAGACCATTATAAGGCAGAAGGAGTGGAGTTCCAGGGCCAAATGGCGGAACATTACCTAAGATTTTGAAAAAACCAACAAAGAAAAGATCATAGTTGCAATTATTCACGAGCCTGAAAATAATAGAGGAGAAAAAGTAGGAACGAGACAAAATAATTAATAGCGTGGAGAAAGTGGAATGAAAATTCTCAGTCCTGAAGTATGAGGACAGGGACACTTAATGGAATAGAAAGCAGCAGAACTGCTGGGAGCACCTACTTATCCCAAAGCCCATTAGCTGAGGAGACTTGTTGTCACCACGGGTTATTAACATGAGGAGCTCAGCAGGAGCCCTTTGAAGAGCTGCTACGTTGATGAGTGAATTCAGAATTCACAGAAAAATATTAATGGAATAAAACTGAAATCCCACAAAGCTTTTAAGAGCCAAGCAAGCGTCTCTGCTTCAGGACATGAGGGCAACCTGGGAGGGTAGAACTTCAAAAGAAACCCTTTTGTGGGAGGAGGTTTCTCACTTTTCCCTTGGAAGTGCAAGGAACAGCTGTGCCTGGTGACAGAATARGGATTAGATGAGCAGTGGTTTTATCAGCTCGGTGGATTCCTTCATGGGATGCAGCATCCTGCCTTTTCTCCAAAGACTGAGTTCATGAACACTGGGGTTTTTTAACCAGTTTTCATGATTTTCTCATGTTATGATTCTATGCCCTCCCGTTCCCACAGTAATGCGTGGGAGGTGGTCTGAGATCTGGCTGAACTGCCTGTGTCTGTGAGGATCTTCCAAACCTGCTGAACTTCTTAGAATCCCAGAACAGTTTGGGTTGGAAGGGACCTGAAAGATCATCTTTAAAGGCACATTYTTGGGGTGTCCTGTGCAGGGTCAGGAGGACTTTGATATCCTTGTGGGTCTCTTCCAACTCAGGATTTTCTGTGGTTTTGTGATCTCATCCCACCCCCTGCCATGGGCAGGGACACCTTCCACTAGACCAAGTTGCTCCAAGCCCCTTCCAACCTGGCCTTGAACTTTTCCAGGGATGGGGCAGCCACATCCTTGTGTTCAAAAGCTGTTGAGGTCACTCTTCTGCTCTGTGCCACCATGGAAATTTCTGTGTGTTAACTGTGTTCCTGCTATTTATTTGGCACCAATGTCTGGAAAAATATGGAAGACATTGGGCTTTCAAGATTCCTGAATGAAGTCCAAAATCGGGACTTTAGGAAGGGAAATGCTGGCTTTCCATGGACTGGTCTGCCTTCAACCCACCTCCAGCTACCCTTTCTGTCATCATATTCAATCTCAGCTCTTTAAAGGATTCTTTTAATTACATCTGATGACTCAAAAGACGCTTTAATTTCGTGGAGTCCTCTTAGTTACTTTAATTTCTACTAAAATCATGTGAAAAGTTTTCAAGGAATGAGAACAAACCATTCCTGGGTTAGTAAGCCAGCTCTTCCCATGTGGGATGTCATTTCCGTACAGTTGCTTGGAATATGGGGGTTTTGTGTATAATCCCAATCTGAATAAATTCGGGTTGATTTTCCTCCTCAGCCCAGGGCTGTTGATCAGTGGTTGAAGGAGGAGGAAGCATAGAAGCTCCGTGGCTGGACAGGCACAAGACTTTGCCTCCTCGGCGGTAGCAGCTGAGGTGCAATGAGAAATAATTTCTCTTTGGGGAACCTTGCCAAAAAAAAAGGTAAAAATAGACTGGAATGATGATGATGGTGCACTGGCAGAACAAGTTTTTCTACACTTTCCTGTGCTTGGGAAAGGCCAATAGAAAGGCAGGATTTGGCTTTTAAAGGCTCAAGGGCTGGTTTTGGCAATGGATCCTGGTACTTTGTGCCTGTAAATGCTGAGCAAATTGCCCTAAATGTGGCCTCYAGGATCCTCTTCTTGTCAAGTCGCACAACTTCTTGTGCCACTAAATAACTTATTAATTGATTTTTGCACTGGTTTCACTGTGGAAACACGGCCTGAATGGGAGCTCAGTTCCTGCCATTGGCAGAACAGACTGGGTGCACAAAGGTGGAGGAAAAGATRTTTTGTCATCAGTGGACCCTTCGAACTTGACTGCCTGGTGCCTCCGTTCTTCTGCAGTGCTGTTGTGGGCTCAGGATGGCTCTGTGTGAACACCTTTCCAGAACGGATGATCCAAGTGTCTCCTCTCATCCTCTCCTCCACAGGGAGAAGCGAGAACCGCAGCCTCATTTTCTGGAAGGGTTTAATTTCAGGAAGAGAGAGTGGGTTTTTTCCTTTCTTTTCAGTTTTGATTTGTTACAGATGACATTTTCTAACCACACCGTCCAAATCCAAAGTCTCTGAGTCAAATCTTTTTAAGAAGATGATGTTTGTAACCGTGTGACTCCACAGTCAGGACTTGGAGAAAATCTGTAACAAGATTTGTGTCGGTTTCCTTTGCTCTTGGCTGTGCTCGGGGGCTGTTTCTGAAAAGCATAACCACAGCGTGTTCCACTCATCAGCTGCAAAGTGACAATATCAGACTTGGGGACTTGAAATCATCTCTAAAAATAAACAGCAGGCAGGTCTGGAATGGGGATGGGGATGGGAATGGTGGGTCTCCCATCTGTCCTTTCCCAAACCTGCCAGCCACCAGCAGGGACACAAGAGCTGGGTCTTCAACACACCCACAAAAGATGTTCTTGTTTGAGGTTTTCCACTTCATTTTCCTTGTTTACRTCCATCTAATGACAGGAGGATGAGTAAGGAGAGGGCAGTTGCAGGAGCACTCTGCCACTTCCCATGTTATTCCTTGGAAATCATGTTAGCACAGGAATGACATGAGCCATTTCAGTGGGAAYATATGTGAGATAGTGTGAGGATCACAGAATCACAGAATGGATTGGATCCCTAATTTCACACCCCACGCCATGGGCAGGGACACCTTCCACTATCCCACRTTACTCCAACCTGGCCTTKWACACTTCCAGGGATGGGGCAGACACAGCTKCTCTGGGAARCCTGTGCCAGGGCCTCACCACCCTCACAGCCAACAATTCCTTCCCARKATCCCATCTAACCCTGCCCTCTGACACTGSGAAGCCATTCCCCCTTGTCCTGGCACTCCAGATCCATGTCCCAAGTCCCTCTCCAGCTCTCCTGGRGTCCCTTTAGGCACTGGAAGGGGCTCTGAGGTCTCTCTGGAGCCTTCTCTTCTCCAGGTGAACACCCCCATCTYTCCCAGCCTGGCTCCAGAGCAGAGGGACTGCAGCCCATGGAGCAGCGACTCCATGGCCTCCTCTGGGTTTGCTGGACGTGCCTCATGTTGCACGCTGGGCTGGAGGCAGCTCTGCAGGTGGGGTCTCACCTGAGCAGGGCAGAGGGGTAGAATCTCCTGCCTCACCCTGTTGTCCACACCATGGCTAGCAGGATCAACACAGTAACCCAGGATGGAAACACTGATACTAAAAATATTTTTAATAATATTTTTAAAAATAATTAATRTTAGTGGTTTATTATTTCCTGGAGTAGCAAGTAAGCAAGTACCTCTGAAGGACTTCCTTGTCAACCTGATGACACGTTGACCCAGAAGAATTGTCTCTCTGGATAAACCTGTTGATTTGACTTGTCCGATTGGGATTTTTCGGAAGGATGTTGGCATGGTTTGGGAAATCCCCTAGAAGCCCCTCTGAGTAATACAGACTGGCAGGTTGGAGAAGGACCTTTGTCCAAGGAAGGTGATTGTGAAGGTACCAATTGGTCCAAGGCAGGTGGTCATGGAAAATACTGGGAAACTGGTGCAAGAGGGACAGCACAAGAAGGATTAGAAGAAAGGTGTTACATAAAATTGGAAACTAATACCCAAACCCCTCTGTGAATCTGAGAACTTTATACCTGAATTAGTGACAAAATCCTGCAGCACCTTCATGTTCTGGTGTTGTGTTGGGGCTCGATGCAGCGTTGTATGGTAATAACATTCCAGGCTATTTTTTCTCATTGGAAAATCCACCCATAAGTTCTGGAAAACATCATTGACACTTGCATCTCTCGGATAAAATCCATTGGCAGGACATCCCGCTGCCTCCCAGCTCCAGGGTGATAGTGGAAGGTTTCTGCCAGGATGTGGCAGCCAGCCGGGAAGGCGGGAGCCAGGGATCATGCAAGGCTTCGGCTTTGGTGCTTTGCTGTTGTTTTTTAAAGAACTTACTTTGCAGGTACATTTATAGAACTAAAGCATAAAAGTGAGCCTTTGCAGGAAAGTTTATACTGTTTTTGAATCAACTTTTCCTCTTTTTTGTTGTCATCAAAAGTCAAAAATTGCATTTTTCACTCCTTTTCTTTCAATTATGCTTTTAAAGGTATTTTTCCTCCTCCTTAATCGAACACAAAAATCATTTGAAAATCTTTCTTGCAGGCTGAAGCCAGCATGGTGCATTAATGATCTGAGTTCTCCCAGGGAAAGCACAGAGGAGAATGACAGGATTTTAATATGATATTCAGATAAAATACGAGTGTGGAAAATGACATCATAATTCTCCAGCATGATATAACACTCCTGGATGCCAAGTCAGGGATTAAGCTTGAGTCTGATATCCTGCAAGAGTACTTTCCTCTGGGTGTTAAGCCTCTGTTTTAAAAAAAAGCCCTAATCCTGCTTGTCTCAACCCATGTCCCAGGAGGCAAGGGGGAATCCCAAAGGCTGCTCAATCCATCCCGGCCGCAGGACATGGATGCAGATGGAAACCAGACACATTCAGTCACAACTGGGAAGGGAGGGGAATGACGGGAAATCACAATTCCCCATGCACACAGGGGTGATGTGAGACCCACTCAGTGGGCTGAACTGGGGGGAGATCAATTTTGTGTGATGTGAACTGTCCGTGGGCGCTGGGAGCCCTGAAACCCCCCATGTGCTGGGCTGATTCCCCAGTGTGGTCAGAGGACAGGGGGAATTCTGCCCTGCTCAGGTGAGACCCCACCTCAGAGCTGCCTCTGGGATCCAACAGCAGAAGGATGTGGAGCTGCTGGAGAGAGTCCAGAAGAGGCCACAGAGATGCTCCATGGGCTGGAGCGCCTCGGCTCTGGAGCCAGGCTGGGAGAGGTGGGGGTGTTCACCCGGAGAAGAGAAGGCTCCAGAGAGACCTCAGAGCCCCTYCCAGTGCCTAAAGGGGCTCCAGGAGAGCTGGAGAGGGACTTGGGACAAGGGATGGAGGGACAAGAYAAGGGGGAATGGCTTCCCAGTGCGAGAGKGCAGGGTTRGATGGGATCTTGGGAAGGAATTGTTGGCTGTGAGGGTGGTGAGGCCCTGGCACAGGTTTCCCAGAGAATGTGTCTGCCCCATCTGTGGAAGTGTTCAAGGCCAGGTTGGACAGGGCTTGGAGCAACGTGGGATAGTGGAAGGTGTCCCTRCCCATGGCAGGGGTTGGATCAAGATGATCCTTAAGGGTTTTTTCCCACACAAACCATTCTGGAATTCTTTATGTGAGGCACTAAAACCTGTGTTTGGACCAGAGGAGGGATTTAGTCCTTGTCTGATTCCCGCAGCTGAGAGGTTTCTCTCTGTTTTTTTCAAACCCAGAAATGTTCTCCCAAGTTTGGTGATGAGCTGTGGATGCGCTGGCAGGTTTTGTACGAGGTGCTACTCTCCTTCCTCACCATCCTCCTCGCTTTCTGCTCCTTCCCTGATTTAGCTCTCACAGCTATGTCTCTCCCTTCCTCAGTCACTGCTCCRTCTCGGAACAGGAATGTCAGACCCAACAAACCACCCTCAGCATTTCCCTTCCCCCTACAGCCACAAACCCAAGCTGGAGCCACCTTCCACGTGGTTTTTTCAGCCCTCACGGAGCAGTGTCAGAGATAAAAATGGGATTTTCATAGTATTTTAGTACATGCGGTCAGTGGTCCCCTGACACAGGCACTGTGAGTAGTATCTGGCACCCCTAAGGCCTATTCAAATAAAAGTGTGTTCTCAGTTTGCTTTGTTTAATCACTTAATTAATGATTGCTGTGGATCGTCATCTCAGAGATGCCCACGTGGGCTGTTCTCAATTGACTGCACGTCCAAGGCTTACTGAGAACGGGGGCTTGGCTTCTGTTCCTGGTCATTAGATCCCTTTAGGAGATCCAAATCGAGTGCATTAGGAGAACTTGAAYTCCTCTTGCTTTTACTTTTTCTAGTCTCAGATAAATCCTACCCCTGTTCACACTGGCCAAGCATTGTTAATACATATATGTAAAAAAAATAAATAAATAAAGCATGAATTGGGGGTTTTTAGAATAGAAACTGATTTCTTTCATCATTTACTCACATACAGCATAATTTTGTTGAATGGATACTTTGACACAAATACAAAAACAAATRTGCTCTTCTCCTGATTTTTCCCGTATTTGGAAATGAAATATGTCACTTAAAGCCACAGAAGTGATTGAAGGAGGGAGATTTTCATCTGAAAATCTTAGGTAAATACCATGGGCAAAATTCAGTAGGTGTTAAAATATGTTTTTTTCCACTGAGTCATCTTGGAACGAGACATTTGTGTTACAGTAAGTACAAATGTAATTATGAAGCCAAATTTCACCTTAGAGAATAAATGGGGGAAAAATGGGAATGGCTGATAAGAATTTTAAATTAGACATCAAATGATAGCGAAAATCAAATCCTGTGTATGATAATAACTCACTAAATCACTTCTGTGGTAGGATATCAACAGCTTCCTGGGATTTAGTGCCAAATCCTTGTGAGCAGAAACACCAATTGATTAATCAGGGAACGTGCTGAAGATTTATTCCACATATTAAAAGAAAAGCAAACAAATAAAACTCCCATAGAGCCACTGAAAATACATATCCAGATTTGATTTTTGGAGGGATTCTCTGAAAAGGAAGAATTCTAGTGCTGCTTTTTTTTTCCTGAATATTACATTGGAAGCACCTTTCATCCTTGTATAGAAATTATAGGAAGCCCATCAAAGGCCCTAAGGGAAAAGGGGATATTTCCTCTCTTCCTGTGTTGAGCTCTGATTTCCTGAAGAGAAGAGGAATCTCWGTTTCTTCTCTCCACCAGCAGAAAATGTATTTTGTGGTGCCCGACTTTACTTAAATAACTGAACTCCTGTTTTTTTGTGTTTTACRCCGAATCCTGCAGACTTCACACCTGGAAAGAAACATTTCTTACCACCTTGGAATTACTGCAGTTGTTCAATATTTGTTGATACAGGTCTGAAATGAGAAGGTGTTGCTTGTTTTCCTCCTGGAGGGCAGGAAACAGCTGCACRCATGTCCCCATGTTAYRGAAGAGCTGGGGGTCACCAGGAGAGAAAGAATCCATAGGTAGTTCCTATGGCTGTATCGAGATCATTCCAATTTTAGCAAATGAATTTTTGGAGCTATTGCAGGTTCTTGGGAAAATTATAAGGAGAGTTGCTTGTAAAGCCAGATTTTTTGGGGTAGGTGAGGTTTTTGCATTTGTAGGGAATGCTGGCGCTGGCAAAGGGTTTATCCAGTGGAAAAAAAACCCATCCATCATGAGGTACACACAGTCTCCAGGGAAAATGCTGAAAAACTGAAGAAAAGAAGGACCATGACCAAAAACGCAACAGGTCTTACAGACTGAACAGCAAAGCACCAAGTTGCCTTCTGGTCTGATAAGTCAGGCTGCCTTCCAGCAAATCTTCTCTTCTAGATCCCAGGAATTTTCCAGAGTCGTGACTGAAAAATGGCATTCWAACATCCCCTTTTCAAGTCCTCATAGCTTGTAAAAAATCTGAAGTGGGTGTGCTGACCTTGCCCCCAAGTCTGTGATGTCCTGAGTGAAAAATTGGGATTTAACAGCATTCTGTAGACTGGAAATTGCTGAAGGTGTAGTAATGTCGTGTTGACCAACTGAGTTATTCAGCACATCTTTATGGGTGCTTCCTAGATTTGCATAATGCTGAGAGATGGGATAAGGGTTGTCACAGTTAATAAACTCCACGGCGTTTAATCCTCATTAGGACTTTAAGTCATTTTGGCACTCATGCTCACTTTCCAGTTGTTCTTAAATCCACTACTCGTTAAATGAGTCTGTGCGCAGGGACTGGGGTTTGAACCCCGGCCCTGAGCACTGCGCCCTTCYTGAGGTGCATTTTTCACAGTAGTGACCCAGAATAGATTGTGATGTCCAGTAGGTGTCTGTTAAAGGGCACTTTCGTCTGGGAAAAGTGGGTTTGGCTTTTCTACCTTGCTTTTCTAGAGAGGAGTGTCTGGTACTGCCTGTGCTCTGGAGGTACCTGTGATGGAGTGATGCTCAGAAACCCTCCTGGGCAAACTCAGATGTATAAATGGCTGTTCAAATGTAATATTAATTTGRGTTTTGATGGTCATAAGTGCTGCCCAAAACCAAATATCCATCCCCCACCTTCCTCCTCTGTTAGTCTTGCATCAGCCTATCCTCTCCTTCGCATTAACTGTGAGGGAAGATGGGCAAACTCTCAGCGAGCTGAGATGTTTCAAGTCTTAGAGACCTCTGTCTGTCTCATAAATACTACTTTGGAATGATTCTTACCTGGAATTGATCAATGCACCAATACCCTSCTCTTCCTAAGTGATGCAAAAGTGATGAGCTTCACTTTGCTTCTGTCTTCTAATTTTCTCAGTGTCCATGTCAACAATGCCCTGCACAGAAATAGTTTTTCATTTTAGGCAGGCTGTTTTGAAACAAAAGTTCRGGGGAAGTGTTTATTGGTTACAAGAGCCCTTCATGCCATGGTTTTGTTTGGGTCAAAAATGCTTAAAGCTGAATGTCAGGGGCCGGTTGTTGTTCCAGATACGCTCCATGGTTGGGTTGGCTTGATGGAGGAATTGAGGAGAGGCTCTGGCTCTTATATTTCAGTCCCGCTCTGGATCTCACTGCAGTTACTGGGGTCCACACTCCAGAAAATGTTCCTCTTGGCTATGGAAGTCTGTGGCTAGAACCATGGAGCTTCCAGCAGCATCTTGATGCCTTTTTCCTCAGAGAATATCCTGCATTGGAAGRGCCTCACAAAGATCATCAAATCCAACTCCGCTGGATCTCTTTGCCTTCTGCTCCCTGGGACGTGCAGTCACTGGGATATTGCTGCAATTTTTGCTCTTTGCCTTTCAAAGCACTTGCTTGCACTCATCCTCTGTTCTCCGGGCTTTGTTTATTCCCCTTAGTCTGAAAAATGTATAAATATTTGAGGTTTTGTTGTTAGAATTGAGCTATTGCTGCTCTTGCTCATGTATTAGGTCAGTCAGCAAGATAAACACTGAATCCAATAAGGAGCATGGGGAGAACTTCGTATCCCAGTAAATCATGTGAAAATGTCTGTAAAAGGTTAGCTGAGCATCTTGGAATCATGGAATCAATTAGGTTGGAAAAGACCTCTGAGATCATCAAGTCCAGGCATTCCTCCAGCACTGGCAATGCCACCACTGACCCRTGTCCCCAAATGCCACATCCACACAGCTTTTAAATCCCTCCAGGAATGGGGACTCCACCATTTCCCTGAGCATCCCATGCCAGTGCCTGACCAACCTTTCCGTGAAGAAATTTTCCCCAATATCCAACCTGAACCTCCTCTCTCTTAACTTGAGGCCGTTTCCTCTCATCCTGTCCCTTGTTTCCTGGAAGCAGAGCCTGACCCCACCCTGGCTGCCCCCTCCTGTCAGGGAGTTGTGGAGAGCCAGAAGGTCCCGCCCTGAGCCTCCTTTTTTCCAGGCTGAGCCTCCCCAGCTCCCTCAGCCACTCCTGGTGCTCCAGACCCTTCCCCAGCTCCGTTCCCTTTTCTGGACACACTCCAGCCCCTTGATGTCTTTCCATGTATGAGCTTGGTGGGGATTTTAACCCTTCTACTTTCTGTGGATTTTCTAGGTACCAATAAATATTTTGAATARTTCCAGCAAAATCAGACCTTTACTCAGAGTTTCAACCCTCAGCTGAGTGCAGAAGGGCAGGAGCGAGGGATCCTGCCTGGAGCAGGGGATGCTGTGGGGGCAGCAGCAGATGGAAGATTTGCTCCAATATGTTCAGTGACTTTGTAATCTCAGTTCTTCAGAATCTACTGAACATGTACAAATGTGTTTTTCAGAGACTTTTAATTTGAGCAAATTTGGGTTCCTGARATTATATCTTTTACAGCCTCTAAAACACAGGCTGCCACTGCCGGAACTGTAAGTCCTTGTTCCAAAACACTTCAAAGGCAGATTTTAATTCTTAAGCCTGTCTTTCCTTTGTTCCTTTTGGCAGAAGATGTTTCCAGAAGTTTATCTATTTTAAGGTGGCCTGAATCGGCTGCTGATCATGCCAGCTTTCAGACCTATTAATTTGCATCAAAATCTTACGAAAAACCCAAATGTGTTATATCAGGATCTTCACAAAAGTTGGCCAACCCAAGGAGTGGGGTTTCTGCTGTAGTATTTATTATATATAGATCCTTTCTGTCTTGATAAGCAGGAAACTATTGATTAAAACCTTGTCTTCAGCTTRTTTCCTGACTTGCCGACCCAAAGTGCGTTTGATCTGTCTCGTTTTGGAATCTGCAATATTTTTGTGTGGATGCAACATGTCCCACTGCCTTTGATCCCCAGAGATTTGTTGTGGCATTGCAGCAGCTMTTTTTATTTTGCTTTGTGAGGGAAATAAAAATGGTTTGATGAGTGTCGCCATGTTCCAGATCTGCCTAGATGTCACGTAATGAGACTTGTGGAAGAGACCAGAAACTGTAGGTGATGACCTGAAGACGAGTCGTGTGTGATATATGGGATATAGTTCAGAGACTAGAATTAATTTAAGATGTGTAAGATAACACAGGAATAAATAACTACCCAATAAATACAAGGTAAAATCTTATTTTAAAGGCTCTGCTGCAGGTCCTGAATTTTAAAAGAAATAATATTCCCTGATGGTCAGATTAGGTCATTTTGTATCTATGTAGGATAGTGAGGGGCTTTATTCATAATGTGACATCACCCAGGATCTATTTTAAAGAATAAATATTTTATCAAAATGAAAGAAAAAAAATCAAGCAAACAAAAAAAAGCCCCCCCTAAACCTTGAGTCATTTAAAATAGGTTCATTTCTGTGCAAGTATTTTATAAATGGATGAAGACAAAGTGCTCCACCCATCCTACATTCTCCATACGTTGCTTTGCCAGGAGTTTCCTGCCAACTCTTAGGATTCAGCCACCACTTCTAAAAGTACCTATTCAACAATTTGAGATCTGGGCCATTGATTGTGGTTTTGGGTCCCAAGCATAGCAAGGAAATCACCTCTCCATGGGCTTCCCAGATTGTAGCTGAGCCCATCTCGGGAAGAAGAGAGGTGGCTTTTGCCCACCCTGCACATCTCAGAGGAAAGTGGGTGATGCTGGTGTTAGGGAAACTTCCCAGTCTGACCGTTCACGAGACTCATGGCAATCACACTCCCAACATTCCTCAGCACTGGGCTGGTGCAATTTTAACCATATCCTCATTTATTTTGGAAAAAAAAAAAGAGGGAGATTCAGGGGTGAAGTCCTGCACATCCCTGTAGCCTCTAATAAAAGGGAAAATGAAAAGTATTGCGATATAAACCCGTGTATGATTCTATAGAGGAAACAACAACGTTCTTTTTGGCTTTAACTAGAAGTGGGTTTTGTTTTTAATTGCACGTTGGAGCGATTAATTGGGCTGGTTTATGCCARGACAAAGCATTACGGCAGCGAGAAGCATTCCGGGGTCCTGGCCTTCGTCTGTCCCCAGAGACTGATTTTTCTAGTGTGACAGTGGCGCTGATTGTCTTCCAGCTTAATCAAAAAAGTGGAGCTGGAGCATGGGGATAGAAAATTGGCCTTGAACTTTCTATTACTCACTGAAATACTCTCTCGCATTTGAGGAAATTTTTTTTAAAAATTAAACATCAAAAAAACCCTTCAAACAATCTATGTTTCTTCTAATAAAAACAGCAAAAAACCCTCCAAGAAAACTCTTTTCATCAGTAAAGGGAAGAAAAAGCAGTCAGTGGAAACTAGAGCTCTTTGTGTTCTAAATGCCGGCTGCTTTCCAGCACTTGTTGGACAACTCGGACTTTTCAAGGGCTCATGCTTGGACTTTGAAAGTGCTGTCTGGTCTGAGCTACAACAAAATCCTTTCGGTCCTGTTGCTCATCTGTTTTCATCATACGCTTGTTTTTTGTTGTTTTTGGGCTGAGGGAGTAATTCCTTGTTAGTTGTTATCGTATTTTGTAGTTACCTTGTGATGTCACTCAYCTGACAGCGTTTTATTGCCTCAGTCATGGTTGGCAGCATACGGAGTCTCTGAGAGTCCTCAATCATAGAACCATGGAATTGTTCAGGTTGGAAAAGCCCTCTGAGCCCATCGAGTCCAACAACTCCTCAGCAGTGCCAAGGCCGCCACTAACCCATGTCCCCAAGTGCCACATCCACACGTCTGTTAAATCCCTCCCAGGATGGGGACTCCACCCCTGCCATAGGCGGCTGTTCCAATGCCTGACAACCCTTTCCATGAATAAATTTTTCCTAATATCCAAACTAAACCTCCCCTGGCGTGGACTATGTTACTCCCTTCTCCTATTCCAGCTGGACAGGGAAAGGAAGTGAGACCATGTACTTAATTGCATTTTAAGAGCAAAAATTGGCAGAACAGCTTGTGGTCACACAAAATGCTGCTATCTCCAAAAACCAAGGAAAAAGAGGTGGCAATAAGCTGATAGAAGATAAATGATGCTACGTGAGCTTTATTCTTTCGCTCGGGGTCAGTGACATGAGGCCACTCAGATGATGTTCCTTGAAGGGAGGGTTGGTGAGAAGGATTTCAAGGCAATGTGTGAGAAGCCATCAATTTGTTACAGTTCAGGCTTTAATTGAAATGATTATGTGGAAACCTTCTGGTTCCTTTTTTATTCTTCTGCAGTGGCTAAAACAAACCAAAATTTAGCAGTTTTGGCTGGTACCATAAGTTTTTAGGTGATTAATATGTACCAAAGCTCTACTCAAGGTGATAATTGAAACCAAGGAAGAATCCCAAGCAGCAAGAACAAAGATAACCTTTAAATAGGAATTCCTGCTTTCTGGTTCTCTATGTAGGTGCCTGTCCCAAAGCCCAGGGATCCTCCTTTGATCTCAGCTTTCATCCCATCGAGCGGAATCTCTTTGATCCCGGCCGTGGTGGGGATGGCCCTTCCTCGGCACTGTTATTCCTGTCTCTGGGAGAGCTGCTGGGGGAGTGCTGAATCTGCCTGCCGTGATTTGTAGGTCCCGCTGGCAGTACCTGGAAAACTTCAAGTTTTCAGGAACACTCATATTTACTAGAAGGATTTTAGCCTCCCCTGTTGTAGCCCTTCTGCTGGTGCTAGGCGCTGCCTGTCCCAGCCTGTGCTTTCACATCACTTGCTGTCGCTGTTGTGCAATATCCATCCTCCTCTTTCCTTCTCCCCCAGGAAACTCCTCAAGGATCTGGGTGAATTTATTTATATATTTAATGTATATATTTATTTTCTTTCTCCACTATTGATGGGACTTGTGGTGGGATTTCATGTATCATCCACTCAAATGCACCAAAAGAAGCCAAGCCAAAGTCACGGGCACATCTCACAGCCCTGGGATTACACCCAGTTCCCAGGATTGGCGTCAGGACCATTGACATACATGACATAAATTAAAATAGTAGACAAAAACTTTGGCAAGGGAAAATATGAGCATTGGATGTGGGACCCTGAGAAGTAAAAGCCATTTTAGTGCGGAGCAGGAATAATTTCGAATAACCTTTTTTTTCTTTTCGTTTTCAGGCTGTGACTGTGCGAAACTCCATGGCCAAGTCGTTGTACAGTGCCCTGTTCGACTGGATCGTGTTCAGGATCAACCATGCGCTCCTCAACTCCAAGGACATGGAGGAAAGCACCAAGGTAACATGTCGCCTGCTCTTCTGGCTCCTCTCTTGTGTTTTTACAATAGGTAACTACGTGATAAAACATTACCCGAGGTCGTTGCTTAACATGAAGTTAATTTGTGCTTGGATAATAATTGAGTACATCGTTATTCTGAGTGGGGTTTGCTGAGCAGAGAAGGGTGAAGCGCCTCAAGTATTATCACCTCAAACCAACTGGGGAAGAGATCTTGTAGCTACAAAAGCCTGTTCCTTCACCCCCTCCAGGAGCAATGGCAAATAATTTTCCTCCTTGTGTGTAAAACTAGAGGACCCATGAGGGGAAAAAAGGGAGTTCTTGCTAATGCATTTTGATGAAGTTGCTCCATAACAATAATTAGAAGTGATGAACGAGTAGGTACTGAGGTAGCACATCTATATGAGTAGAAAAGTGAAATCASGGAAAAAGTGGTCATGATGGGAAGAGCAAAGCTGACGCAGTGCTGTACCACCTTCCCAAGGAATTGATGGAAGACATGATGAGGTTTCCTGCCATAGCAGGGTCTGGATGCTGYGACCCAGGACATCCTCCCCAACCCTCTCTTGTATTCATCCACACTTCTGGTTGCTCATGGATACTGACCCCAAAATCCATGTCCACATGTACATGCGCTTCCAGCTCTCTAGCTACCCTTGGCTTGGGAATTTGGGACATGTGGGCTTTTTTGGGGAATTGTGAATCCAAACTAAAGGAGGATTTTTGCTAGGCACTGACATTTGGATTGTGCTGTAGGACTGAAGTTGCAGAGGCTCTCAGCGTGGTCACCCCTTAATTTAACTCCAAAAAAGGTTTGTGGAGCATAGTTATAGATTGGAAATAAAAACATGCCTATCAAATCTGGTTATATGCTTTTCTGACAAAGAAGGGTTGTTACAGTGATAACATCCAGCAAGTCTTCTGACTGCACATGCTGCCTCTCTTCTGTTTAATATTTTACCAGAAATGTTGTGTTCTTTCCTGACTTTTTTTCCAAGTCATCAAAAGTTTTGTCTGAGCTGTCAGGAAAAAACAAACCACTCTGTTTGCATATTTGGTGAAGCAGAAAAGTGAATTTGTTTTGACAAGGAAATGCATCTCAAATGCTAACTTAGTTTTTATTAATGACTCAATGATTTTTCAAAATTATTATCTGTTCTGTAATATTTGAATACAAATCAGGATAGGACACTTGTGTGCTTAGTCAGCATGGCTGTAAAAGCGAGGCACCACGGTAGGTGTTTATGGGCCATTAAACTTTGGTTCCCAACCTCAAATCTCAGCAGGTAAGAGCCTGAACAGCCCAAATTCCTGCTGTTTTCCAGCACTGCCACTTCATATTAACCCTCTGCTTCCTCCAGCCAAGACTTGCGTGGAGTGTAGCCACCTTTCCCCTTGCCTGTGTCTCTGTGTCATCTCAGGAATTCCCAATTCCCAGGTTTCTGACCCTTTTTTTTGTCCCAAATCATGTGGTGTAGCAGTAAGATCCAGGTCAGGCATCAGGCACTGGGCTGGGAGCAGCATTGCCCTTGTGCCAGAGCAGATCCACCCACACTGGCAAAAGCCCAGGACCTGGAGCTGCAGGAACGTGCTCGGACCCAGATCCAGGGAGGCAATCCCAGGCTGTATGTGGGCCAGGGTTTCTGAATCAGAAAGGCAGCTCACAAAACACCAGGAAATATGTACTGCTCCAGGCAGGAGTGTAGTTCAGTTTATCTTCAGAGTCCTCTGTGAATTGGATTGATTCCCACAAATCCCCCAGAAATCATGAAAATGCACAAATCCTCCCCGTTTTAGGGGTGGAGAGGGTAAAGAAGAGAGTTCTGTCCATTTCAGAGCTGCTTTGTTAAACATTGACCAGCCAATTTTCCCTTGAGTGGTTCTACCACGTCACCTCCTTGGTGCTTTTTTTAGCTGCCGATTTGGGTCCTTCCAGCACAGAGGGAGAAGAAATATCTCCCTGCACTGGGCAGGGCTGGGAATAGCTGCTCCTTTGCCCTCGAGGAATAACGTTGCTGCCAACAAGTGTCCAAGGGCATCCGGGGCTCTGCGGCTGCTGCTGAGGCACCAACCAACAATCCCCACCCTGGAGGAACAGAGCCGGTGCCGATTAATCTGTTTTTTCCTACCACTTCCCAATCCTCTTGAAATCCTTTTCAGCTTTTACTTGGAGAAACCCCAGATGAGGATGTAGGTTCTTCTTAGCCTCTCATACATTGTTTCGAGGTTGGGCAACATCAGTGAGTAACTGGGACGTGGACTGGGAGCAGTGGCATCTCCAGACCCTGGGAATAGCTCCTTGCTGCAAGGCAAGACCTCGGCACTTGGATGACATCTCCTTGCAGGCATCTCCCAGCCAAAAAAATCTCTTAAACACACCAAGTCTCTGATTTATGAGAGCAAAATACAACTTTGCACCTCAGAAACTCCTGAGTATGCAGTGGGTGAACAATATGTGACTCACCCTGCGGCAAATGTCCCGGATTAATCCCAGCCCACGCTTGCCACTGATGTTCCTCTGACTTTCAAGATATATTTTGTAACAATTCTGCAGATTATGAAGGTTCAGAAGGTGTCAGATGATGCATTTGGGGCAGAGAGCTTTCTTATGTGATAATCACATTATGCAGAGGTAATATAAGACTCAAAACCCTCCTAATTCAGAGTGTGTTTGGGAGAAGTTGATGAGAAAAATTAATACAGAAGTTTCTGTCGTCATGAGTGTAGATTTGATTTCGGTGGGGCAATGGGAACTGAGACAATTTTCAGATCCCAATATGTGTTTATTTGATGTCAGCAGTAAGGAGAAGATCAAAAGATGAAGCTGGTCATAGAAAAATAAACACTCGGCCATCGTTCATCCATATTGTCCAGCAAATGTTTGGAAGATGTAAATCAGACCTTTGATATCCAAATTTAGTTAAAATGTACAGTGAATTATTTCAGGAAAACACAGTGGGATTTGGCTTATCTTGCTTGGTGACAGGATTTGTAGCATATTATTTCTGACCCAAGTTGTGAATAAGTAATTTGATATGTCTTGGTTTATGGTAATGGCAGAGTTGCCGTGGCTCGGATTCGCTCCCACTCCATTTTCCTTCGGCTCCTCTCAAGTGCTTTTAGTTCCTTTTATGTTCTCATGATCCTCTACAAACTGTCTGAAATTTGACCTTTATTAATGAGGTCGGAGACTTTTCCTCCTCATGAGAACTAGATTACTAAACCTCCAAGAGCCTCTTATTGAATTCCCCTTCCATAAATCAGGTTAGGAATTGTTAGAAGTCCATCTCACTGCTTAAAATGATGATAGAGTGGAGATTGTGGTGGATCAAAAGCCATTTCCAAGGATGTTTTTAATCTTTTCCCATTTGGTTCTTGTGAAGTGTCTTAATTTCTTCCTAAATCATCCTGCTGCTGTTTTCAGATTATGTGCTGCGTACATGGGGATGATGGTGAACTCATGGCCATGAAGAAAATTAAAATTAATGGCCGTGAAGAAAAATTCATGGTTGAATTCATGAAGGACTCATGACCATGAAAAAAATTCATTAAAATTAATGGCCATGAAGAAAAATTGGTGGTTGAATTCACGAAGAACTCGTGGACATGAAGAAAATTAAAATTAATGGTCATGAAATAAAATTGGTGGTTGAATTCATGGAAGACTCATAGCCATGAAGAAAATTCATTAAAATTAATGGCCATACAGAAAATTCATGGTTGAATTCATGAAGAAGTCATGGCCATGAAGAAAATTCATTTAAATCCAACCAACCAGTTAATTCTTGGCCTTTTGACCTGAAGCAGAGGAAGAATTGCTGAACACACAACATGTTTAATGTGTACCAGTTCATTAACTTTAGGTCCCAACTTCCAAGTCTGTAGCAAATCACGGCCTCTTACTTTAAATACTTTAGTTCATCGTGTATATTGTGGTGATGTAAGATGGACTGGTCCTTTCAGATGAAGTGGTGATGGATTTTTGGGTTGTTTTGGGGGAAAAATTTTTTACAGTATCAGCTTTGCGATATTGTAAAAGAAAAGTAATTAATAAAATTAAAAGAGATAAAAAATTAAATAATAGTACTAAACAAGATTTTTTTCTGCTGAATTTGAAGCAAACCTGTTTGTGATTGCCAAAATATACCTCCATGGTGGAATGACATCACCAGCGTGCATTTGGGGCAATATAAATCAGCTCCAACAATCCCTATTTATTGACACTTTGGGAATTAGAGAGCACAGAGCTTCCAAGACCATCRTTTGCCAAACACCCTTAAAACTCATGCTTGGTGTTTAAATGTCATGGCTGGGACATTTTTAGAAAAGCATGAGGTCATTTTTCATCATCTCAAGCAGAAAGTGCTCACTGACCCAGGGTTCGCCCAAATTTTAAAAATCCTTATAGACGTGCATAATCACAGGGATTTTGATATGCTAATTAATACAGTCACACTTTTTAATTTTAAATGCTAGTTTTGATAAACAAACAACATTAATACATAAACTTGACTTGGCAAGTCAAGGTCTAAATCATTGTTATGTGATTTCCTCATGGCTCTTGTTCAAAGGATGGATTTGAAACTGAAGACTTAAAAGATTTGTAAATGTAAAACTCCTTTGATTATTTTCTTTAAATATTGGACTGCAAATTTAGTCTTAAACCCACCCAGATCACACACTTTTAACAGGCAGTTTAGCAAAGTCATTTCATTCCTGTATATGTCAATGGAAATAGGGTTTTTTCACTTTGCTGCAAGATTTGACTCTGTACTGGTAGATTGGTGCTGCTTTGTCAGGGACAGAAAGCAGAAAAACAGCCATAAATTCCAAATTTCTCAAGTTTTCCCAAAGATATCCATTGACATCATTCTTTCGGGAGCACCACAGCAGAGGGCAAAGGACCTGATTCACCACAGAGCTGTGCCCGGATTTCTCTGGTGTGAAACTCTGCAAAAACCCCCACATCTTAAAATCTGTATTCTGGAGGAGTTTGGGAGTTACAAACACAGAGATGTGAGAAAAATGCTAGTTTACTCTGTTTAACAACTGCAGCAGAATTAACCATCCTCCTCCTGGATGTGTGGTTTGATATCTGCAGTGATTTTGTGAAATACAGATTTTTTTTTTAAGGGTTCTGTGCGTGTTTAATTTGGGGTGTCAGCAAAAAACTTATAAAAAGACAGCTTTAAAATATAATATTTTAATAGGATTCTTTTATAACTGACATGGTTGGTTTTTGCTATATATAGCCCTTCCTTTTGCTTTATTTTTATGTATTTCCACGCCCACATTAAAATATATTTGGTAGCAGTTTCAATGCAGTAAGTGAACCAGGATTGGAAAAAAAGGGGAGATTTTTTGTGCTCAGTTATTTCATATTAAATTAAGTTTGTGAGAGCTTGAAGTCTTCTCTCATGGCAGAGGCTTAACTATTTCCACAGAGCATCAACGTGATGCTTGTGAGAGCTGGTGTCAGTAAATCCATAAGGATTCTGGAAATGTGAGCATTTTATCTTCCAAGTCTTCTTTTTATGTGGAGGAATAGAGACTTTTATGTAGGCGAATTTGAGGGAGCTCTTGTGGATTTTAGGGATGAGCTTGAACGTCAGTGGGGTGGTTGGGGTTGGGATTTGCGTACGCAAGGGCGATATGAAGGGAGATGAGAAAAAGTCACTTCGTCCTGTTTCCAACATCAATTTTTCCATGTATAATGTAGATTAAATAGGGTCTGTTAATTATACAGAGAGTTTAAGAATAATTCTTACTGAGACGTATTTTAAAAAAGCTGAGGCAGATTTCTGCCCATTAGGCTGTCAGTTAGAGAACATATTGGTGAACAAAATGGTTGCCAGCATCCGTTGGACGAGCAGAAGGATGCTGGACCTCAGGAAGCGGCGGGTGAGAGTGAATCCCTCTGTCAGGCTCAGTTCTTGGTCCAGTGGTTCCCAGTTTCCATCTTGTGGTCAAAGGGCTGTTTCTCATGGGTGTTTCACTAAGTGATGCAAACTTCTGGGAAACTGGCCAAGGGCCTTCATCCTTGTCATGGCATCAGGGAGGTAGAGTCTGTCTGGCCCTGGAATAGGGAGAAAAGCCTGGACAAAGGATAAAGTAGCCAAAGAATTCTTGGGAAAATGGGTTAAAGACTTATCTTTGAGCTTAAATGCTTTTTTTGTTGTGTTTTCACTTGTTCCAGTGGCCAGCGTCCAGGTCACATAAAGCTCCAACTCGGAAGCCGAGTGGCCGCGCTGCCCATGGCAGCCGTGCCTGCTCCAGCTGTAGGTGGTTCCCTGGTCGGGAGTCCAGCACAGAAGGAATATTTGCCTCCTATGTTACGTGATCTGTTGAAAATGGACAGCAGTGTGGAGAGGCTTGTGGACGATCTGGTTTATAGTCCTGGCAGTGGAGTTATGCTGCTCTCAGGAAGGAAGTTTTACAAAATCCATGGTGCAGATAACACCAATAAAATTAAAACCGGGGCGCCTGGCAGTTCTCAGCTCCTTTGAGGTGGAGAGGAGGGGGTGTTTCTCTTCCCTAGTTGAGGTTTGGCTCATTTGACCATTGCTTATGCTTATACCTCTCTTATTAATTTTATTTCATTAATTGTAATGGGTGAACGGAGTATTTGTGTAAGTGAGATGGCTTTGGTTGGACCCCAGAGCGTGGTACTCTTAACGAGCTCCTGGTGGAGCTCTCCTGCGCGTGTCCTTCAGGCTCTTCATTCCTTTTCTGATGACAGCCTTCCTGGGTGGGCACAATCTGAGTTTTATTTGTAAATAATTATTAATTAGAGGTGTAACACAACAGTCATGTATGGGCTTGGAAGCTGCAGCAGTATCTACTTAAGCTTGTTTTTCTCCCCAGCTCCCTATGTCTGTGAGGTTTATCTGCTGTCACATCCCCATATCCCTCTTCCTCTGGGTTTCCCAAATCCATCTGACAGGCAGAAGGCTCAAGTTTTATGAAAACCAGTACCTACCCAAAGGAGAAAGTTCCACATTTCTACTCCCGTCAAGGGTAGGAAGGACAGTCTGAGCCAGGAAGTGATGGGTTGCACTTGCTTGTGGGCCAGCRTACACCTGGCCAGGGGTCCATTGCCTGCCCCTGCCTGGCTGGTGCGGGAGGAGCGGGACTGGTTTGGGAGAGAGGAGGAGGCCAGGAGGATGCAAGGCAAGCTGGGAATTCAGCCACATTGGCCTCACTTTACCAGCATAGAAACCTTGGTGCACTCACATCTCGATGGGCATCTCAAGAGGTTGTTGTAGATTGGAGACCAAACAGCCTTTGCCTCTTCAGTCTGGGGAGAAGCCTGGGGTGGGATATAACAAAATATTCACAAAATCATCAAAGTGATGGAAAAAAGGCAATTTAGAACTGTAACTCATCAAATCCTGCAATTTCTGTTATGGGTTATGGATTTAGTAAAAGAAAAAACTTCACTATTGTCAACTTCTAGAAGCTGGCCCCAGAGGATGTGAGGGATCATAGTGCCAGTGGRGTCCAAAATAATGGGATGGGTTCCTCTTTACATCTCTCTTACCCATGAACTAAAGCAAGCGCAGAGGTGCCTCTCCGTGTCCCTCATCCCAAACCAGTGGGAGCTGGTAGGAAACGGTGCCGGAGCGCAGAAGAGCCACGCAGACACAGCCAGCTGTGACGGGGAAGATCTCGCAGGCAGGCCTGAGCCAGCGGTTAGGGCTGAGTGTTAGTCAGGGCTTTGGACCCTCTTTTTCAGCAGCATTACTATTTTTGCATTAATTCCCCCCCTTTGGTGAGGCGGGAGCGACTCGSTGCTCCCAAGCATCGATCCATCATCTGATCCGTCTGACATACAAGATGGATACTTTATTTTTGATACTATTTCAGTTCTCACCAGGAGGACTAAAGATTATTTCTGTGGGAACCCCTGGAGTGCAGGAGTTTCTTCTTGAGGTTTGCAGCAGGAGTGGGTTTGCTTGGACACTGTATTCACCTTGGAGTTGTGTTCCTGGGGGTTGTCKTCACAGTGTAAGCCTTTATTTTCCAACCCTATCCCCATTTTGCCCCTCTAAAGATCAATGCTCTTAAATCCAATAGAATAACTTGGAACTGGGTTTCTTCAGGTTTCTTCAAAGATGGCGATTTGTTTATAAATAAGAAAAAAATCCCACACCTCTCTAAGGACTTTTCTGTTACAACAAATCCATCTGTCCAGATATTTAAAGTTAAATGTTGTCTCTCTGATTTGGGGAAGTCTYCCAGGTGGCACAATATCAACAATTCCAGTAAAATTCCTGCTATTAAGTATATTTAATTCTGCGTGTATGCTTTTGATTATGTACTGTGCACAAATAATCCACTTACTTTATGTGATTTTATTCTAATCCTCATACTTACGTTTCTTGCAGACTTTATCCATTGGAGTACTTGATATTTTTGGGTTTGAAGACTACGAAAACAATAGTTTTGAACAATTCTGCATTAACTTTGCCAACGAGCGCTTGCAGCACTACTTTAACCAACACATCTTTAAACTGGAGCAGGTAAGTCTGGAAATATTTACTCTCTGATGCCAGTGAGTGTTGACAGAACTTTGTGGCACTGATAAAGTTCTTAAATTGTCCCTCTAATTCTATTTTGTTAAGGAGTGTACACTGAACTATTCTAATTTAACTTGTAATTGACTACATGACGTTCTGCCACCTGTAAAATAAAATCCAGCCAGAGATTTGCTGATTTAAAATAAACATTTTGGGTTCCAAAAACGTCATGAAGACCTCAACTATTGTTCTTTTGTCCCCTTGGTATATGCTCAAAGGGCTCATCCATGAGCAATTCCTTCCTTGCCTTTGCCTGGACTTGCTGCTGTGTCGTTTAGTATCACATAGAAGTTATTTTTCAACATCTTGTGAAAATGCCACCCCAATCTTCTAGGGGTTTTTGGTTTCCAGTGTTGATGTGTGGGGAGGGAGGGGAAGTGTCACTCTCATGTGATCTCCAAGGTGAGACTCCAGAGCGTTATGACCTTCAATAGCCCTGGCAGATTAGGAAAGGTTGAACTTTAAGCTTTGCTTTAGGTTTGTTAAGACAGGGTGTCGCTTCCCAGCCTCAAATTAACGCGCTGTAAGAGAGATAACAAAAATACAGGCTGTAACCCAGCAGGTAACATACACAAGATGGTTCAGATGGCTGGGAGGAGGCTTCTCCAAACATCATTTGTTACCCMACAACAAGCAGGACAAGCAAACTGAAAGTACAAGTTGTTTCATGGATGGACAAGCTATAACTGGCCTGTATAATACAGTAAATGTGTCAGAAACCTTCAAAATGCTTTTTTTTAAAATGCCAGTCTGCATATCCTGCCTCCAGGTGAAATACTTTCAGGGGAGGCCAAGGGGAGCCCTCCTTATCGTCGTCACAGAATTAACCCAGCCCTTCCCAAAAGCCCTGCTAGTTTCATTTGGGGCCTCTCCTGTGTTATCAGAGATTGGAAAATTCAGAAAGAAAAGTGGCCTTGAATATGAAGATGTTCAAAAATAAGTAACAGATTCCCGAGTGGGTCACTTGGGGAATGTTTGCTTGTGAGTTTGATGGTTTCTGTCAAATCTCTTTGGTTTCGGGCAATAAGGTGGAGCAGAGCTGCTCAAACCCATTTAATTTCAGTTTTATAAGTGGCCTTTGTATGYGGATGCGCCCTGCTCAATAGACGCTCCAAGAATGGGACAACCTGTCTATTTCTAGGAACACTTCTATTTTCCCGTTATCCACCATAAAAATGCAAACTTCTATACCATTGCAAAGCCAAACCAGCTGGATTTTTCCATAAACGTTATGATACACTTCTAGAAGAGACTCAGGGAGGGAGGACACTTCCTGAAAGCTGGAGACAGATGATTCCTCGGTGTGGTGGGGTTTCAGCAGTCTCTGCCGAGATGCCATCACCCATGAGTGAATTCCTGTTATTGAGTTAGGATTTCTTAGCAGGTCAGTGCTCCCCCCCAAGCCTGGGGGATACACAGAGGTCCTGAGTGCAGCGATCCGTAATTCTTGGAGCAGCTTCAGAGCTAATTAGCTTTCTCCTGGATATCTGTCAAGCACGTGAAGTCACTGGAGTCAGTGTTTGCTGTATGGATACGAGGAGCAGTTGTGGAGCCATGCGATTGCAAAGGGCCCATTCCAGTTCTTAATGCCAGAGCACATCATCCTGGATCCTGTCTGGAGCACTGCAAGCTCTGCTGCTGGAAAATTCAGGCATCTCAGCATAGTTTGAGTCTATAAATACGAATAAGATGTGCAGCTGCAAGAGCGCTGATTCTTGAATGAATAGTATGGTTTAACCATTTACTTTTCCTGGAGTTCCAGCTGCATGTGGAGGAGTGGATTTGGTAGAAAGAAAACTTGAGAATGCATTTTCAGACCTAGGATCTTCAGAATGTGCTTCCTTCCTTGCTGGCCCAAAGATTAATCGGGTTTTTAATGATAGTCACCAGTCTACCAGGGAGTTAAATATTGTGTTTCTAGGCAGCAAAATAGTTGTCTTACTTGAAAATGTGAATTTATCTTTGGTATTTGTGGCTTTATAAGGGTTTATTTGATGTCTTGATGATGGGGACCTGAAGTGGATAGAACCTTCTCTGAATCCTTCTTGTCTCTGCAAAGCTTGTAGGAGGCTCAAGAGAGATTGCTGAGATACTCAGACACTTCTGCTAAAAAAAATTTAAATAGTCGCTACAGATTTTTCTTGAAATCCTAATAGAATTTGTTTGCCAGAACAAAATTGTTGCCGTGACATGCTGCTGATGTTATGGAAACCAAAATACCCACCACAGTCCTCTAAGAGAACCATGGGATTATTTTAACCTTTATTCCCTTTTTTTAATCATGGTGAAATCTAATACAATGTGTCTTGTGAATCTTTTTTTAAACCTTGTCTGAAGACGTCTCTATTTCAGAGGTTTGCAAACAACCACTGAGGCATCCTCGGGCTTCAGCCGGGTGCCTCCCAAAAATACAGCAGCTCTTGTGCTGTGGCTGAGGGGCTGCAACGGCGTTTGCAGTAGCAACCTCCTCTCTTGGAGCCAAACATAAGGGATGAGGGTAAAGACCAGGGTCATAAATCTGAGTCTGCTCTTGGGTTCCAACCAATGACGATCTATTTATTAATGTGGAAAGGTGGCGGGAGTCGTGACCTGGCCCCGTCAGGGAGCCAAGGTGGTTCTCTCCTCCCCATGTATCTCGCAGGTTCCTGGGGGGAGGTTGGGCGAGAGGCTGTGGCTGGTGGCTTCAGCTGCTGCCTCATGCGGAGCTTGCTCTGGGCACGAGGATGGGGAGTCCTTCACCATCCCTCCCTCGGGCTGGTGGCTTCAGGTGACACGTCCCTGTCGCTCTTGGACTCACTGGGTGCTGTCAGAGTGATCCTCTGTCCTCTGGCACTGCTCCATCCCCATGTCCTCATCAAGTGGCCTCCTGTGCGGAGCAGATAAGCCCAGAGTGCCACAACATTCAGAGAACACCCAGGTGCTTCTGGGAGAGGAAAACAGCCTTTTTGCGTTGCACCTTGCCTTTTTTTCGGGGCTTTTAGGGCATTGCACTAAATAATTACTGTAGATAAAGATATAGTTTGAAGATCACCAGGACCATACCACCCACAATCTGAGTTTCCTCGAAGTTTCCAGGTCTTTGGCAGTTTAAGGGCCAATACAAGTTTTTATTTCTTTGTGTATCCCATATTCCAAACTTTGTTATCTTTGTCCTCACTGATCTTCCCACATTCTTGCTGGGGCTCATGTGACACCCAGATTTTTGGTTCTCCCCACCTCACCCACCTTTCCCTGTTTCAGCTGATGCTTTGCAAAGGTTGAGGACTCATCCCATAGCTTTCCATCCCACAGGTCTTGCTGTTTAAGTTCTTTTCTACCTCATTTTCCACCTTTTGTTTACCCACCAAACCTCGGTTTCAAGGACATGCTCTTATTGCTTAAAAAAATCAGTAAATAACCAAGGTTGAGGCTGAAGAAACCCTGTAATTTGGAGCACAATCAACTGGCAGGAGCTCAGGTGTTGAGTGAAGTCTATTTTCTGGTGGGGTCCCTGTTGAGCTTGATGTCCCAGCCAGCAAATCTCAGCCTGCTCAGATTGAAAAACTGAATTTCATCAGGATAACGTGTCCTGTGGAATGTTTGCTCAGCCATCCAAAGCTCCATAAATATTTAGGGAGGTCTACAGGGTTTACTGGTCCTGTGCACTAGGTGGAGAAATCCAGCAGTCCGGACTAAATCATGCTGGTGTGTGGTTGAAGGTGTGATTTGATGGTCTTGGAGGTCTGGTCACTCCCTCCAACGACCTCTGAATTTTACCTCGTGATTTTGGGGAGAAATGGCCCCCAGGGAACATGACACTCTAAAGTGAATTTAGATATCTTACTTAGATATCGCCTTTATCATATTTAGATATGAAATTTAGATATCATTTTTAAATAAGTCTGAGCATAGTCATTAAGATTTTCCAACCTTAATGATTCTATGGTTCTATGAATGTGACAACAATTCGTTCATTGCAGTGGGAGCGAATTAATTTAAAAAATCATCAATTTAAAATATTTAAATTTAAAATAAATGATGAAAAAGGGTCTTTCTCCTACTGCTTGGAACACTCTTTCCCTTCCTTCCAGCGAGAGTTTATTTTGTATCTCATCACTGGTTAGGCGTTAAGGCCTCTTTATTGCCTCTGAAGACAAAAGCCAACCATCAGAAGTCGACCACTGAGGCCTGGGAGGCTCAGTTCAAATTTCTGTTTTCCTTGGAGATGGGAGAGCGGCTGCCCTCTGAGAAAGGCTGCCGTCAGCTGCGTGCCACATGACCCGTGGAGAAAGARCAAGCTGCACAAGTTATTGATTTATTATTTGGCAGAACACCATCACATGCAACTCRCATTCAGGGGAGGAGGAGGATGCTGGGAGCACATAAATCATACTAATAAAAATCAGGATGCTGTGAGTTGTTTCAGTGGTATCTTCAGGGTAGGAGGATTTCAAACTACACAAGTGAAATAAAAGACAGCTCTGATGAGAGCTGTGCCAAGGGAGGTTCAGGTTGGACATCAGGAGGAATTTCCTCATGGAAAGGGTTGTCAGGCACTGGAAGGGGCTGCCCAGGGAGGTGGTGGAGTCCCCATCCCCGGAGGTGTCCAAGGAAGGCCTGGACATGGCACTCAGTGCTCTGGGCTGGGTGACAAGGTGGGTATCGGGCACAGCTTGGACTCCATGGTCTTGGAGGGCTTTTCCAACGTCAGCGATTCTGGGATCCATTGTTGGTCCCCCAAAGCTTTGTCTTGGATCCTTCTGGCATCCTTGAATCCAGGAATGCTGCATGGCCAGGACTGGGTCTGGGTGCTTCATTTGCCACCCTCTTTTCCTGGGTTTCTCCAGATAATAAGCACTCATTATATGTAAATATAATATATAATGTATAATATATAATAGGATATATAATAATCTCTTATATTATTTTTAAGTTCTAATATTATAGATTAGTTTGAATTGGAAGGGACCTGAAAGATCATCCAGTTCCAACTCTTCCCATATGTAGTTTCCTGACCTTTCATTTCATCCTGGTGTGGAGAAGTGCTGTAGCTTCCAAGCCCATCCCTCATCCCACGCTCCTTGCTATAACTCGCCAAGTCACAGATGCCTTGCTCCCAGTGCCCTTATCCTCCCAAACCACCATCATCTCCTGAGCTTTTTTCCTCTCCTCTGAGCTGGTTCCTTCCTTTTCGCAGTTAGATGATGTTTTCTGCTGATCGTGGTTCCAGCTCAGAAATATTGGCTAGATGAATGTACAGACTGTGCCATAGATACCAATTTTTATTTATTAGGAGTACGAAAAGGGGCTGGAGGAACAGGACAAAGGAGAATGGCTTCCCACTGCCAGAGGGCAGAGTTAGATGGGATCTTGGGAAGAAATTGTTCCCTGTGAGGGTGGTGAGGCCCTGGCACAAGTTTCCCAGAGAAACTGCGACTGCCACATCTCTTGAAGTGTTCAAGGCCAAGTTGGACAGAGCTTGGAGCACCCTGGTCTAGTGGAAGGTGTCCACAAGAAGATCTTGGAATAAGAAGATCTTGAAGATCCCTTCCAACCCAACCATTCCGTGTTTCTATCATTCTGTGTTGGTGGATTTTCATAGGACAGATTTGTGCAATGTGACCTCTCCTCTTAAGCAAGATGGTGAGCAAGAAACCTCTAAAAGCCTCTAAAATACTTCAACCCACCTAAAAATTGTCCTGTTGTGGCAGAACTGGAATTGAGAGCAAGTGTGTTAATTGACACAAGCGTGGAGTGGGACTGGAAGGCAGAGAAGATGTTCAGCCTCGAAGACCAGTCTGGTGCTGACCATGACCACTGTGGAGGTCCCTTCACACCTCCCAACTCTGATCCATCTTCCAAGGTGTTGATAGGTACAGATATAGATATTTCTTTTCCTCTTYAATTTTGAGAGCAAGAAATTAAAGGAATTGATCTGCCAGCAGATCATGCAGCAACATTAAGCTCACACTTCTGGCTGTGTAAGAGCAGCTTGGGAAGAAGATGCTCTCACAAAGGGAGCCCACGGCACTGTGGCAATGTCTGTGCTGCCAGCTGAACCATGCAAACCCAATTCTGCCTGGTTTGAGAGCAAAATATAATTTATGATTGAAACCCTGTTGCCACTGAAGCCCCTGGAGCTGATTTGAGCTCAGAGATGGATGGTGAGGAGCTGGCACACGATTTTCTGGGCTGAACCTGCTGGTTTAAAACATGTTCATGATGGGCRGTCCAAATTCCAATAAATTCAAATCTGCCTACATACAGCAGAGGGGAGGTTATCAATGAGTGAAGCATGGGCCTCGAAATTAAACCAAATTCGCTTGCCATCGGCTGAGGAACTGCTGAAATTGTCACCTCGAAGGAGACCATCTCAGAGAGGACCTTGACTTCAAGGGAAGGGTGATGAGGTCCCCTGCGCTGCCCCACGTTATCGTGAACAGAGGGGGCTTTAAAAATCTGTTTATAGATCATGTATTCATAGAGAATGTGGATACATATTTATATTTGTTGTGTCTGTGGGCACATTGTTAAAAAATATGTTCTATTTTTTTATATATATATTTGTCTGCGTCTATAAATTCCTTTTCTGCTGAAATCGAGAATGAACATAAAAAACCCTTGTTCCTAAATGAAAGTGTTGGTGTCGTTGGCCTTGGCCTCTTCTCCTGGAGGGATGTTGGGAACTCGAGGCATCTGCCCCGTCTGCAGCACAAGCAGACCGAGGACCAGACGTCGGTCTCGCTCATTCAGGAACTTTCCAATAATAATGTTTTCACATCCCATGGATTTATCATATCAAGCTCATTTTAATTGTCACTTTGGGCCTGGCTCACAGTACCTATCTGCTGAACAAGCAATTAATCCTCCGTGGGATGGATTCATTCCTGGGTGGATGACTCCTGGGTAGAGGGATTCCCCCACACCTTGTTGCCGTTTCCAGCCGTGGACAAGTTTTCTCGAGCTCCCCAGCATGGATTTTAGGATACAAATGTGTCCAGACATATCCAGAAAATAGCTTTTATGAGGTTTAGCTCCTTTAATTTTTCATGCAATGACAAACCTTTTTAGCATATTATATGATATAAAAATATTTTGGAATTATTTTAAGCTGGGGAATTCAGCTAGGAGTGGAGAGAGACGTGGAAGGGGGGTTAATTCCTAGTTTCTCACTTTGCAAAGAAGCCTGAAGCTGAAGCAGATGGTGTTCAAGGCAAGAAGAGAGGAATTTCACACCCTTCTGTTTAGTCGGGAATTTTTATGCCAAGTATATACATTTAGACATCCAAAAGTAGCTGCCTATTGATCCTGTGGCTCTGGATTACATGAGTTTTTATCGCAGGAGCACGATGGGAAATGTTCCCACGTGGAATTACACTGGGAAAAAGGATTTTTCAGTTGATTTCTCACTTTAATTTGGGAATTTTCATTGTGTAAACAAGGTTTTCCTATGTCTCTATAAGGAAAGGCTGGGGTAGATAAACTCCTGGAGGTGGTCTAGCTCTGCCTGGGAGGAGGTGAATGAGCTGCTGGGGTTTTCTGCTGCTCTTGGGGTTTTTAAATGTTTTTGGGGCTGTTTCTCAATTCTCACTGCGATTAATGGCAATATCCCTGCAGGATAAGACATMTGCCTCCTGGGCACTGAAATCCTGAGGGATTTTCAGGGCTTTTGGCTTGCAGGATGTGTGGACAGATGCCCAACACCCTCCAGACCTCTTTAAATCATGGGAAAATTTGTATCTTTGATATCCCATGACAGGGCAACAAATTTCATGTATCATGGCAAAATCTTTATCTTCAGGTCAGATTTTTCACCACCTTTTGACTTGAATTTCCTAAGCCCTGAGTTTTGTGCTTTCGGACATATGGGGAACTTGTTGTGGTTCTTATTTTGTATTTTTATGACGTCTCTTGTTTCATTTCTTCTCTGTGTTTCCTCTTCTCTGAAGTTTTTCAAGTCCCTGGTTCCTCCCTCCAACCACCTCTGAATTTTACCRTGTGATTTTGGGGAGCAACAGCCCCCAGGGAATATGACACTCTAAAGTGAGTTTGGATATCCTATTTAGGTATCATATTTATCACATTTAGATATCAGAGTTAGATAAATGTGAGTTTAAAAATCATGTTTAACATTTTCTCCCCTAACTGTGCCTTTTAGCATTTGGATTTATTTACTGTTGACCTGGATACGGAGTAATTGATGATAGATCATATATAGAGGTGTAAAGACATTTTCCAGCATCTCCAAGATTTTGTTGGGCTTGTGGGTGTTTTCTCCCACTCAAGATAAAGATAAAGAAATCTTTAATTCCACCCTGGATTAGAATGTGTTTCAGTTTGGTTTAGCACTGAAATAAAGTCCTGATAACAGAACTGGTCCGATGCTCCCGTAAAGATAACGGGACTTGGTTCTCAACACCTTCAACTATGAAATCACAGGATTTGTCTGTTTCTAGTGGGAGGGTTTCCATCAGGCCTTGCAGCCCAGTGGAAAGGTTTTCCTGATGCTCAGCACGTGTATTTAATGTTAAATTCATTATTCTGTGTTGCCATAGGCAGCGTTCTCTGGGTTGGTGTAGGCAGGCACGGTTTCTCTTTAATCATGCTTAGCTCTCCCTTTCCTAGACCTCCTGTAATTTTCCTGCTTTAAAATGTTGCATATTCTGCCCCATTTTGTTTATTTGGTACCCCACCTTTTACATGCTGCTTTGCCTCAGGTAACACTGTGTGAGAGTAAAGATTTACCCTTACATTCCATGTTCATTTGRAAGTCTGCATCCCCATTTTATATCTTTTTTTTAATATTTGAACATCATAAATTGTGTTTTATTCAGATCCCTTCAGTGACCCCACGCTGACGTACTGCCAATGTCTCTGTGCTCAGGGCAGCAAAGCTGTTTCTGAATTCTCACCTGGGAAGTGGGAATCTCCTCGTGGAATCTGTACAGGTCACCTGGAGAACAATCTGTAGCATCTCACCCAATAATTAAATGAAAATATGGAGCTGCTGGGCTCTAAAAAAATCCCAAATGTCTTTTTTTAGTTCTTTGCTCCATTTCTTTTGCCAAGTCTGGGAGCTCAGTGCTCTCCTCGCCCGTGAACTTGCATCATTCCACCTTCCAGCAGACAAGGTTTCAGCTATCCAGGGATGGAAGGAGTAAATCCTCACATTTTTATTGGAAGTAAGGATGCCAGAACTGGGGCTCTGTAGACTTTACTGCACTAGAAACTTTTGCAGATAGTGGTAATGTCAACAATTTGGTTCTGAACATAAAGATTGTCCTCCAGGAATGGGACATTTGAATTTGCCCCTAAACATAACTTAGTTTTAAGTCAAGGTATATATTTCAGCTGATTTTTAATCAACCTCCAGCTTGAGGGGGTTTTTTTTTGAATGGACTGAAACTATTTCATGTTGTCTTTGTCTTGTTAAATGAAAACCTCATGTTGTTTGGAAGGACTTCCTTAATATTTCAGTGCTCCAGGACCCTGCATCCATCAAAGGATGGCAGAGGCTTTGTTGTTGTACTCAGAAGTGAAGGAATATTTTGGAAGTAGCCTTTAAGGATATCTCCTGAATTCTGCAGGAAGATTGTCATTAGAAGATGAATATAGAAATCATGTMGAGTACTAATAACTGCAATTTAATTAAGTTTAATGTATATATGGACAGCAGTGATTTTAGCCTAAAGCTTCTGCCTTTCTGTGGGCAATCTCCTGAGTGTTCTGCAGATCAGCAAACACCCCAGGAATTACATCTGTCCATCCCAAAGCCACAGTTGTATCTCCTGAGCCGTGATCCTGAAGTCAACCAAACCAAGAATTGGAAAAATGCTAGGAAAAAATGAATAAGGGGAATTTATTTCCATTGAAGCGTTGGAGCAGTTGCTCTGGAAGAGTTCCTGATGCCTGTCTTGAAATGAGAGCAAATCTCTGAGTTACTGTGGAAAAGGTTCTTCGTTGAGAACTTGAATCCCTCTTCACRTTTGGCCAACGTGGGAAGAGGTTGAGTGGGGATGGAAGGCAGGGAGCAACCCCAGAGCCTGGGAGTGAGTGTTTCTGACCCAGCCCAGAGGAAAAAGGAGCAGAGGAGGGAAAATCAGCCAAAGTCCTGCAGCTGAAGGAAGCGAGGCCAGGAGGGATATGCTGACTGAGCATCAGGTCTGTGCAAGAGCTGAAAATGAGCCCAGAGGAGTAGAGACCTTGAGCTCTGAGCTTTTATGGTCATTTACTGAAGTATTTTAAAAAGCTCATTATCTGGCATTGCTGATTAGTGCTTTCGCACCAATGTCAGGAGCAGTAGAAGTTTTTAGTGTGACCAGAGGAGTTTCACGGCATGTTCACTGTGCAGCTGCCGAACGCCCCACATGGAATTATGGATGTCCAGAGGCCCTCCAGAGCAGAGTGATGGTTTGTGCCTGGTTCAGATGTGTGGAGGCTTAAAACTCTACATAATGTAGGGATTTCGAGGGGGGGAAATGTAAAGCCCCCAAACAAAGGGTCGTGATAATAAATAGGCAAGTCCAGTAACACCCACCCGTCRCCACTGAAATAATGCTGCTCTTGGCTCATCACAACAAGGTTTTATTGCTCTCCAGGTGCTCCCCACCAGTTTTGAGCTGGCAAAGCTGGGCCTAATGGACCCTGCACTCGATTAAGGGGCTGTCGGAAGCAGGGCAGTTGATGGATGGTGCTGACTCCCAGTGACTCTGGGAAATCCCTCGGGAGCAGCTCACGCCTGCTCTGAAATACGCAGCCTGCAATTGCTGGGTAGAAGCTTTTTCCTGACTTGCACTGAAAATGTCGTGAGTTTTAATCAAAGATACAATCTTTAATTGCCTATAGTTCAGCAGGGACTTGGGAATGTTGTTGTGAGGTTCTGCTGTGTCCTGGTTGCTTGGCAAGAACTGAAGAAAAAAGAGTAAAAAATTAAAAGAGAAAATAAAATTTATAATGCAGAGTAGTTCCTTATTTCAGGATTTTTTTTCCAATGGGATGGTGTATATTTTGAATCCAGAAGACTTGAGGGATGTTAAATTCCTTCTAAGGCAGCACACGTCTGTATTGTTGGTATAAGATTATACAATGTCTCCAACAGTGATTCAGGACCTTGTAGGGGTTTTTTTAGCAAAAATGTCCTTGTGAATTGTCTCAAAGCACTTTAGGCTCTTTAATTCTAAGAATATCTGTAGAGTTCATGTTAATTTTGGATGAGGAGACTTGGAGGGACATACTTTTTTAAAAGTTGTTTGCTTATATTAAAAATAAAGGCAAAAGCAGCAACAATAATGAAGTGGATTGTTGAAAAGATGCATCATATCAGGATTTTGAGTCTTTTTTCCTTTTTTTTCTCCAATTCTGCCATCAAAATGTCCTGTGATAGAGAAGTAAAAATGCAGCTGTTTCARTAGGACTTTGTCCAACACATGGAGTAAGGTGCATGTTCCAATATCTCTGTTTAGACAGTGAGTCACAGGTCTTAAAACATACGATAAAAATTATGATTTTTAAACTCTACTTTCATCCAGATGTCCTAAAATAAGTTCTTCCTTGAAGTAATCCAGTTGGAAATCTGTCTTGGAGGAGATAACCTTTATAGGAGAGCAAGAGTTGGAGTTATTTTGGTGGAAAAGAAATAGCTTTTTTTGCCTCAGCATAAATCTGGGGGCAGATCCTCACTTTTACTGTAGAGAGTCGTGCTTCTGCTGGTCCTGGAGCGGTGGCTTTGTGTAGCTGGAGGTCTCTTTGATAGCCCATAGCACCAGCCATTAATGGTGAGAGATGCGGAAGAGCAGAGCCCAGGGAAGCAGGAAAAGGAGGTTTATTGCTTTTTCTGTGTAATTAAAGGAATGCTGTACCACCATTTTCTTACAGAAATTAAATACTAAATATTAGTTGATGCAAATAGTGTGATGCTTTGGTGGGTGAGAAGCTCCACATKCCCTGGCCACGGGTGCTGGGAGCMCTGAAACCCCCCACATTCCAAAGAGTGGGAAGCAGGAGAGGGGGCAAATCTGCCCTTCTGCCCTGCTCAGGTGAGATCCCACCTGCAGAGCTGCCTCCAGCTCGGGTCCAACATCAGAAGGATGTAGAGCTGCTGGAGCGAGTCCAGAGGAGGCCACAGAGATGCTCCATGGGCTGGAGTCCCTCTGCTCTGGAGCCAGGCTGGGAGAGCAGGGGGTGTTCACCCGGAGAAGAGAAGGCTCCAGAGAGACCTCAGAGCCCCTTCCAGTGCCTAAAGGGGCTCYGGGAGAGCTTGCRAGGGACCTGGGACAAGGGATGGAGGTACAGGACAAGGGGGAATGGCTTCGCAGTGTCAGAGGGCAGGGTTAGATGGGATCTTGGGAAGAAATTGTTGGCTGTGAGGGTGGTGAGGCCCTGGCACAGGTTTCCCAGAGCAGCTGTGTCTGCCCCATCCCTGGAAGTGTCCAAGGCCAGCTTGGATTGGGTCTTGGAGCAACCTGGTCTAGTAGAAGGTGTCCCTGCCCATGGCAGGGCGTGGAACGGGATGAACTTTAAGGTCCCTTCCAACCCAAAACTGTCCTGTGATTTAGCAGTCATCTAGGAAAAGAAAAATGTGAATCCACGTGTGTCAGGCRTCCTCGGCAGGCCTGGATTCCCACACAGCCACCCCATGTCTGAACCAACGTCTGATGCATCTGAAATTGTAAAATGCTCTGTGGTTCCCTTTGGTTCAGGTTGTCCCAGTGGTACTTTAGCCTTCCCTTTGGCGTCACAGAAAGCATTGATGGAATATTAACAGAAATGTTTGTTTTGGTAAACGGTGCATCAGTTTCCACAAAACCTTTTGGATTTTGCCTTTTATTTTTGCTTGCACCAAATATCTTTATGTCATCTGTGGGGGTTTTTTAGGAGGAATATAGAGCAGAAGGAATTAGCTGGCACAACATCGACTACATAGACAACTCTAGCTGCATCAACCTGATCAGCAAGAAGCCAACAGGGCTGCTCCATCTGCTGGATGAGGAGAGCAAGTGAGTAGGAAAATGCTGCCTTTGGAAATGAGATTTGTTTTTTCACTTAAAACTGCTTATCCTTCAGTTTTACSTGTTATTATTCTTCCCAGAAAGGTGCTAATAGTTCACTGGGCTGATTTGTGTCTCTAGTTTTGTTTTCAAGGTGGTAGCACAGAGAGTGGAAAACCAGCGAGCTGAGCAAAAAGCCTTAAAAAAAAATAATGAAAAATCCTTTCCAGAATTTCTTCCATTAAAGGGAAGGGAAGAGGTTTGCTTTGCTTCTCTTCTCATTTCTCTCTCCATCTCTCGGGGTGTAACAACATGAAGATGCTGAACCTAAGTGCATGAGTTAAAGCAGGTTTTGTAGGTGCTGTAGGGATATAAGGTGGATTTATCAATTTACTGTTAAAAATTAAGCCAGAGTGAAGTGAAGGCACTTGTCTGTAGGGGCTGCACTTCCACAGGGTTTCATGGGTATCTGGGATGCAGCTCAGATTTTATTCCTAGCTGACATCCATCCAGCTTGTCCCGGGAGAAGTTCTCAGATGAGCGTGTGGCTTCTGGGACTGCCTTGGTGTGGAAACTTTGGAGAGAACAGTTCTCCCATTGGATGCTCGTGCCGGTTCCCTCCATGTGAAGGGCAGGGAAAGGCCAGATAGTTTTGCTGAGGTCACCTCAGATCCACATGGCCTGGGGCACGAGTTCCCCTCCCACCATTTGCTTGCAGGTTTTTCCTCCACTTCTTGTCTTGTTGACCAGAGACCAGCAATGATGGTCTTCCAGAGATACTGTACTGGGTTAAAACACCTTAAATTAGGTAAAGTTGTGAAACACAGCCCCAGGCTGCAGATTTCTATGAAGTTTGAGGATGGAGGGTTGGCTTTCTCTTACCAAGAGGCACAGAAGTGGAAGCTCAGAGCGTCTCTGTTTTCCCTTTTGCAGCCAAGAAAGAAGTGTAAAAGTTTCCCGTTGGGTTTATGACTCTMTTCCTTTCAATTCTCTCCCCTCAGTTTTCCTCAAGCCACAAACCAGACACTGCTGGACAAATTCAAGCGTCAACATGAAGGRAACTCCTACATCGAATTCCCGGCGGTCATGGAGCCGGCCTTCATCATCAAACACTACGCAGGCAAAGTGAAGTACGGAGTGAAGGTCTGTCACCCAGCTGTTCCCTGGCAGCTGTTTCCATTTAACTCTGGGATGGGGAAGGAGAGCCCCAGAGGCTCTACAGAGATGTTTTGGAGAGGACTTGGCTCCAGAGGACGTGAGGGTCAGGAGAGAAGTGTTTGGTGAAAAGCTTGGCAGAAATGAAAGGTGGTGAAGACTGGGCCTTCCTGTTCTCCGCCACGTGGACATTTTGGGGAAGAATTTAGGGATGCACACTGAGTTCAGTGCTACACCCCAGCATGTTGAAATTGGGTGGCTGCTGGCCTTTCTGGACTTGGTTTGTGTAGAAAACACAGTGTCTTACTCATCATGAGCCACTTTTAATACAGGTTTTGTGAGCGTAGATCTCAGCATCCCACTGCCACAGGTACTTTCTGGAATCCCACATGAACGATTCCAAAGTTGACCCTATTTCTATTCATGCCAGTTATTAGCGGAAGGAATTCTGGTGAGCACATGAGCCTGTGTGAGAAACAGCCTCAGGATTTGCAGCTGCAAATCTCTTGTCATGTTTCTGATGCAATAAACGCACATGATAAGCAGCAGAGATGACGGTCATAAAGAGGTATCTGATATGGGATCAGGAAAGAAAGGCAGAAGCAGCATTGAATAGTTGTGTGGGCCCAGGGATAGCCTGGAAGATCTCATCTGGAGTATCTTGTGGATGTTGTTTATTTTCCTCTTTTCTCCTGCTTCTCCTTCCCTAGGATTTCCGTGAGAAGAACACGGATCACATGCGCCCGGACATCGTCGCTCTCCTGCGGAGCAGCAAGAACGCCTTTATCTGCGGGATGATCGGGATTGATCCCGTGGCTGTTTTCCGCTGGGCCGTCTTGAGGGCCTTTTTCAGGGCCATGGTTGCATTTAGGGAGGCTGGAAAACGATACGTGGAGAAGAAAACTGGTACGTGTGTCCATCACCTGATCCTGGCCCCTGTTTTCCAGCAGCAATTTAGGTCTAATATGTTCTTACACTGCTTTAAGTAGCCTGACTTGTTAAGAGGTTTTAATCTATTAAAGAACTCATTAAAATAACAGGTAATTTTTTACAGAAGTCACATTTAAAGGTACATTTGGATTTTAACATACCATAAGAAAATGTTTTCACTTTACTGCTGCTTTAATTTTTCCTTTTGGTAGGATGCATGGATAGGAAAACCCAAATCATTCAAACAGAGACATAAAAAATATCCAGCGAAAAAGACAAATTATTTTTGTAAGAGTTCTGCAGCCATTAATTACATCTGGAAACAAAAAAAAGCAATAAATCTTCCTATCATTTTCCAAGCTGTTCACCCTTTCAGCTTCAGGAGAGCGTGTCTCTTGTCTAGCAAAATTCATGGCTTTGCAGTCATCCAGAACCACAGATCACAGGGGCATTAAATTAAAGGAAAGTGATGGTGCATCATCATGCTGTGGCAGGCAAGACCTGGCTGTGCTTTTAGACCATTTCTCTGCATAAAGCAATTTCGGGAAGACGGGTACAAGCTATTACTATTYATTTCTGGGCACAAGAGGGCTTGAAATCCATGACGGAATTAGAGTCTCAGCAGGGAAAATGTCCGCTGAGTTAAAAGTAAGAGCAGAGCCGTACCATGAGTTATTTTGTAATCAGTGAAGTTTGCATCGTGGAGAGCCAGGGAGTCTGAACAAGGAGCATAGGGATGGAAGCTCTACAACCAGAAAGAATCATTTACTTGGGGAAGAATCCCAAGAAGAGCAGGAGGCAAAAAATCAGCTTCCAGCTCTTGAGGCTCTTCCTCTCACTGCTCAGATGCGGCAGAAAAGAAAAGCTGTTTCTCATGAGCCTGGGTCAGTCTGGCACATTGAGGCAGCATTTTGGACAGAGTAATCAAAGAGGTAGATGGCAAAGACATTTCRCACTGGGAGAAACACCACTCAAAAGAGGTGGTTTCCAAAATCCATCTTTGCATTTTCATCTTGCATAAACTCCAGGCTGAACTCAAGTGAGCTGGTCCAGGAGATAAGAAAAATGTGCTCAGTCTCAGGAAGTAAGAGCTGATTTCAAGCCCTGCTTTGCTTCCTGTGTCTCTGACAATGGGTTGTGCCGTGCTCGTCTCCTCACTCCTGCTTTTCAGTCTAGAGTTTGTAGCAATAACTTGCTTGTATCTATCTCTATCTCTATCTCTATATCAATATATGGATATCCAGAGTCCAGGAGGTTTTGAGACAATTCAGAGACTCAATTCTTGCATTGCCTTCTCTTTCCAGACCAAAATTAGCTAACACATGGTGATGGCTGAGTTTCTAAACCTTTTCATGGTGCTGCTCTTATATCTGTCTGTGTCCTTTAGCCTGTTTTCAAAAGGTTTTGTGCTTTGTACCCTCTGGTTTCTGAGTTGAAGAAAAAACAAACAAACCTTCAGAAAGCTGGGTAAGGTTTGTCTTAAACTTCCCAACAATCCTCAGATCATTTATACCCTGAATTTCTATGTGCACCGAATTGGGAGAAAGGCATGAGAAAGTCTTCATTATAGAGGCAGCACTAGTGGGAGGAGATTACCTAAATCTAAATTCGATACTGAGATATACCTTATTATGGGGAAAACTTGCCCTACAAGCAGTGGCGGAACTGGGACCACTCAGCTGCCCCTGCCCTCTTTAGGGAGGTACCCACCATGTCCAAGCATGACCATCCAGGTTGGACAGGGCTTGGAGCAACCTGGGATAGTGGAAGGTGTCCCTGCCCATGGCCCGGGGTGGGACTGAATGATTTTTAAGATCCTTTCCAACCCAAACCATTTTGGGATTCTGACTTTGCCCAGGTCACACTTAGCAAGTGTGTTCCATAGCAGTGTTTTCATCATGCTTTTGCGGGTGTGACCTCATGCCCATCTCCTGTTCTGTTGTCCTCCTCCAAAATCCCATCACCAAAGCCAGTGGCTATGGAAGAGATGGACATGGACAGAAGGCTCAGCCGGTGTCAGGACAGTGGGATGGACTGGTGTGGCGTGATGGATCCACTGCCAGATGCTGGAAGTCCTTTCTTTGCTCCAAAATAATGCAGAAAAGCCCCAATTTGATGCTTTGCTTCTATGACAGAAAACATTTGTGAGTTACTAAAGTATCACTAAAATTCCCCCCAGAGAATCAAAGACAGCATGTTTCTGAGGTTTATTTTGGTTTTTATCAAACCTTAATGCCTTTAATTAGCCGGATTTGAGTATCTACCTGCCCACAGAAATGGAGCTTTTGATAAAATGATGGTAGAGTAGGTAAGAAAAGCCTCTCTCTCATACGTTCATCCATGTGGATACACTGAATATTTGTACAGATATTTTTTCAAGGCGTGCTGCCCATTCTTGGTATCTAAAGTCCTTTCCACATCCATCCGGCAGGTGAAGTGAGGGAACAGGGAAGTATCCAAAACTTGCTTCTTTTAATTAAAGGCTCCTTGCACTCTCTGTCTTAACCTCAGCTGGATCTCTCTTGCTTTTACACATCACGCTTGCAATACCCAACGGGGATTTTCCTGAAAAATCCCAGGCTTATGTCTAAGCAGCTCTGTGAAATTTTGCTCCRCTTGCTTTCCGCATCGTCCTTTTGATTGTCTCCTCCATGCCAGCCGTGCCAAGCAGATGCTTCTGGAAGGATAATCAACATTTTTTCCTGCTGGCTTTTGGGACTTTTTTTTTTTTTTTTTTTGGTGCTCCTAATATCTTCCTAATGCAGCTTTTGGTGACTCTGTGATTGTCCTTGTTAAGCTGGAGGTGAAGAGCAGCAAAGTGTTGTCACTGTGAATTTTGTTGGGTACCTTTGTGTTCTGCCTGTGTGATGCCTCTTAGGGTGCCGCTGATGCTCCTGGGATGAAACACGCCGGGATCGGGCAAGATGCACTTAGCTGAAGGGTGGAATTCTTCAATAATTTGATTTTTAATTATTTTTATCTGTGAGGGTTGAAATGGTCCAATAGAACTGCGTGTTTGAACTGAATTTGTTAGTGAACTTTGACTAAAGGAACATTGTCAAGGTTTTTAGGACAGAAATTTGGCTGATTGACTTTTCTTGCTGCATCATTAATACATATTTATTATGCAAAACCCTGTAATTCTTTGTTACCGAAAATTTAGTGGAAAAACTGATGCTGTTCATACAAATCAGGCTGTGGAGCCTTGGTTTTGCTGGATCTAAATGCTTGCTCTGACGAAGGTTTTGTGGTTCTGAGGCTGTGCCTGCCGTTCATGGGCTCTGCAGTTGGATTTGGCGAACAAGGGTTGCTCCTTGGGTAATTCCTTCTTAATAATAATCCCACTGGCTTCTGCAGATTTATTCCTGAAGCTGGTCACCAAAAAAATAATAAATAAAAAGTACTGTATTTGCCAAATAAAGGTGGCAGCAGCCAAAAACCTGGTGTTTGAGGTCTCACTGGTGTTAAGGTGAGGAAGACGCCCCTTGACAGTGTTCCTGTGGAAAGTTCAGATCAGTCCTTCCTGATGATTTGATGTGTTGGTATGAAATGCTCCCATACGTGCTGGCACAAGGTGACTCCATGGTGACCTCCCCATGCCTCACCGGGAGCTTGGTACATCCTGGACTTGGCCAACGATGGCAGAGAGGTGCTGCCTGTTGGCACATTGTTACCTGTGTCACCTCTCCTCCACCCTGGGCTCACAGCTGGGCCATCAAAAGTCCTTTGAGCCATGCATTGGTGGTTTCTTCCAACTCAAACCTATCCTGCCAAACTCCAGACTCCGTGTTCTCTGCCCTCAGGGAGTCTGGAACCCGTGCTTAATGCAAATAATTGATATTTTTCTTTTTATTTGCCAAAATCTGAGCAAAATCTAGCACGGGGATGCAAAATGAGAATTCCAGGGAGTGGTGTCAGGGAGCATCTAGGCAGGGATTTGTGGGTGACACCAGGCAGAGGCACAGAAAGGATTTTTAAAATAAGTTAATAAAAGTAATTATTTATCTAATCTATTTTTTGCCCAAATAGTCTTGGAGTGATTATAAAGTGATTATGCTCTGACTAATAAGGGTTATAATTGGGATTGGGACGTGGTCCAGCCCATTGCTCCCGTGCCACGGCACCGTGCGGAGGAAACCGCAGTTAAATTGTGTCAAGCATGAAAAACGGGCAACCCTTGAGCTCCCTCGGGCTTGTTCCTTCCCCTCTTCTTATTTCTGCTTGTGTAATCTTTCTCTTYTCTCCATTTTTTTTTTGTTTGTTTTTATTTTGCTTCCTAAGGGCATGATGATGCAGTGCCATGTGCGGTTTTGAAAAGTGTGGATAGTTTTAGCTTTCTCCACCACCCAGTGCATCAGAGGAGCTTAGAGATCCTGCAGAGGTGCAAGGAGGAGAAGTACAGTAAGGCTCCACCACCCACCCTCCCCTCTGATACCACACTCACATGTCCAGAAATGGAAACCAGGTGCATTCCGTGTAGAAAGGGTAAAAACCAATGCCCAAGGAGCCTTGGGCAAACCAACTGCCTTAGAGCAGTTTTGAGCCTATTGGGAAATTATTAGGCAGGGTTGGAAGAGTAAAATTAAAGGCAAACCCACATCTCTTGAGATCTCACAGAGTTTTGTTGATTGTTTTCCCATTTACTCGCTGACATTAGTAAGGAATATTCCTGATACAAAGCACGTGGCTGGTACAGCTGGAATTCTTCTTCTTTTGGATTTCATTGAACTTCAAAAATATCTTTAGCTTGTGAAAACACTGTTAATAAAAGTAATGATTTATCTAATAATCTACTTTTTGCCCAAATAATCTTGGAGTAATTATGAAGTCTCCCAGGGCTTGTACTTAAAACAGAGGCATTGTCAATGTTATTTTATGGAATGAGTTGAGTAAAGATGCACTTGGTCTCCATTTCTTCATCCTCACTCCTCTGTCACGTAAWAAAGCTCATCCTGCATGACAACATGGACACTCTTGCCTGCACTACTATATTTTATTTTTATATTTAAATAGATATTTGGTGCTCTCRTGTTTAGATATGTCATTTCTCTGCCATTATTCTCTTCCTTCATGTTGCACGTTAAAGTTGAAATAGAGCTGCTCTGCACGGGCAAACCCTCAGCCCAACTTGCTTAAACTTCATGAAATTTAGGTGTAAGCACAAACCACTGTTTTTTTTTCTGCAGAGCTGAACACGGTAAGTACAGTAGGTGCATGTTAAATCTTCACAAATATGGTTTTCCTGTTAGAAACCTTCTGTCAGATGTCTGTGCTTCCTGCAGCATGTGGGGTTGGTTGGGGGACCAGAGGTGGTTTAGTTCTTAATTTAGGCTTTCATTCTTAATTTAACTATGTTTAACTACAAGTTCCCACCACTGCTATGAGAAAATATAAAGGAGTAATTCTAAATTTTACTGGATTTTTGATTTTATTAACTGGTCTTGTACTAAGTGACCATACTGATACTACTAAGAAACTATTGGAAACGAAGGTGATTATCAGCAGAGTAATTTTACTTTCAATTACTTAATCAATTTAACTTTAATTTGTTACCTGGCTCAGCAATATGGGAGGTTTTGGGGGTTTAGTTTGCAGTTCCTTAGGTAGGAGGAAGGAAATTCATACAACTCAAGAGATACTAGAGCTTTAATTTAGTGGGAAGCAGGAAGTTGAGCTCAGCATTTTAAAACCTCACTTATATAGACTAGTCCACATGGTTTGGGCTCTCTTAGGATAAATCCAATGCATGGATCCAAGAGGAATGTTGCCATAATTTGTGAATTTGCATCTAACCAGGCAAACAAGTAATTCCTGTTCAGCATTCAGAGATCATTCCCATCTTCCCAAGGGGTGTGCTCCTGCTTCCCCAGACTCCCAGCTTTGGCAGGCTAAAATGGGGTTGGARAGTGTGTAATGTTCTGGTTCGGTTTTGGGCCCCGCAGGCGAGGTTGGCCCCAGGGTCTTGGCTTTTCCCACAAGTCAGATGAGGTTATATGTCATCCTTGAGAGAGGAACTAAGATCATCTCCTTGTCTTGAACTGTGCAATTAGTTCTGAACAAAGAGAGGAAATGAATTGATTTGATGACTTTATTGAGATTCCCTGTAGGTCTCTCAGTATTCAGCTTCCATAGCCAACGGGCTGCCCTTCCCTTACCATCTGAGCTGCTTTCATGGTGCCTTGGAGTCCACCAGTTCCTCCAGAGAAAGGATCTGGGTTTAGAAACCTCTGACTGAAGACCAAAGCTCTGCTGGCTGATGTTTATCCATAGGSAGTAGACAGGGATTATCCAAAGCTCTTCTCAACGAGGGCAAAGACCTGTTAGGCAAATCAGTCTGCCTTTCTGAAACACTCCCACTGAAGAAAAGGGAATATGGTTGAAAAATCAGAATAATTTTCTGCCTGAAGTGTAAACCAGACCAGGCTGTGTCTGAGCTGGATGAAGGGAGGGAGTGGTGCCAGTCACACACTGTTCTTTCCTGCAGAGTATCAATCCTACCATTTAATAGCCCATATTTGCAATACAGAATTCTCAAGGCCATGTGCGACTCATCAGCTGAAATCTAAGACCATTTTACCTTCTGTTTATAAAAATCCTCCGTTTCCCAGAAAAGGGGCTACATCAACATGACAGCTTTTATTGGATGTATTCCTTCTTTAAAGAGGCAAGTGATGGCACAACAAAGAAAAGTCTTTATTTTCAGTCTRTGTAAAGCAGTTCTCTTTAACCCAACTTGTGCGCCATGATCTTTATTAATCAACAAGTCGCTTAAGGTGCTGAGCTGGTGGAACCACCATGCACTTTAAATGCAGCTGTTACCTGGAATCCTGAAATAGAAATTCCTTTTCCTGGTGCAAGGTGTGGATGCAGGGATATTTTGATACCACCTTGTTTTCATCAGTTTGGCTGAACTTGTTGGGTTGGAAGGTATTTTGGACTTTCTCTTTCTTTGGTGGGGAGTGCAGGGAAGGAAAGGACAAATTTTACTCCCAAAAGAAGGGCATGGACTAAAAAAATCTTGGCAATGCCAGTGAAAGTCCGTTTTTCATGGAATGCTTTAGGCTAGAAAAGCCTTCTGTGCCTTAATGGGGAAGTATCCAGGCATATTAAAATAAATTAATTTAATCTGTAGTAAAAATAGACCCTGCTAGACATTAGGTGCTTTCTTAGTCTAAAATTAGCTACACAAAGTACTAATGCAATATTTCAAACAGATTCCTGATTACTCCCATTGTTTCCCACTTTACAAATGGGTTTCTGTTTGGTTTGCTCTAAACCAGCAACTTCGGGCACAGAAATGCCAGTCTTGAAAGAGATAAAAGAACACTCCTAGGACAAGAAATGTAACCAAAAAAAGGGCTTAAAAAGCAAAAAGAGGGATTGAAAATAGAGTTTTGAGCTCTGGTATTGTTAAGCACTCAGATACATTATCTGCCTTGCTTTCCGAAAACCTCTGGAGCTGGAGATGCCAAACCTTCTCAGCAGGAGTGATTTGGTCCTGCCTTGGAGCACAGGAAGGATCACAGATGACCTGGGGCAGCACACTCCTGAGTTCTCTTTTGCTCACATTTCCAGGATTTGGGCACCTATAGATGCAAAAACTTAAGCAAGTGGACAATCAGCCTTTTTTCAGGAATCTCCTGCCTGATGTTCAGCTCAAGAGGAGYGGTTACAACGTCTCAACAGGGCAAGGAGAACAGTAACTGTCCTTTTAAAGGGATGTCACCCATTGGCTTTGTGTGGAATTTGTCTTCTCCTTAGGAATGTCAGGCTCAGAGCAGCAGGACAGGGTCAGGTCTCAGAGTATTTGCTTCGTGTTAATCTTTCAGAATAAAAATATCACCAGGACACCTTTTAGCTCAGCATCTGGGCCGCATGAAATAGGGAAATGATTAATGTAGGGAGGAGAGGATATGCCATTGCTTCCTCCCACCCTGCTACAAACCATAGTTCTGACTTTTTTCTTTTTAGAAAGCTTTTTTTTTGTTTTTTTCCCACTGCAGATGTCTCAGGGTAAAATAGAACACATTTCCCCCATGTTGAGGTGAGCGCTGTGATTTTTCCTGTCTCACAGCAGCGATTTTGAGGCAGTTATGAAATTGCTCAGCTGTTTTCATGTCAAACTCCACATTATCAGATTTTTACATTTCTGTGGTTTAGTGACTTGAAAAGTGTTTTGTTGTCAACAGAAATTGCCTCCTGTCTTCCTAAGTGCTTGGTTACAAAACATTTCCACTTCTGGGAAGATAACAGCTGCTACTGTAACCATGTGTGGCAGCTTCCTTGGCTGAATACAAAATAGATACTTTATTTAATATATTCTTTTATTAGAGATATTTTATTACAAATAAATCGTTCTAGATATCAAAGGATATAGGTTCAATAGGCAATCAAGCCTGTGTAAAATAGTATATAAAGTATTTCCTACTTGCTACACATGTCCATATATTTGGAGGGAGGGAAGAAGGAATTAAGGAATTAAGGAATAAATGACCGTTTTTCCAAGCACCCTTATTATGTCCAAGTGTTTTGCCAATGCAACCAGGTTGTCCCATGCACAGTGGAAAGCTTGGGAATCTCTTGGACATGCAGAACACGGGTGGCTGCTCCTTCCCATCAGCTCCTTCCTTCACCCCGTCTGCTGGCTGGGACAAGGTGTCCCTAAAATGCCCCGTGTGTGTGTGGGAGGGGAATTAGAGGCTGGAGCAAACAGTGTTACTCACAAGGGTGATGACTCTGGCAGGGAGGTAGGGCTGGGGAGCGATGGCATCCCTGGCACCCAGCTGTGCCCAGCATGTGCCAGGACACGTCCGCGCCGCTCTGCGCCGGAGTCAGGGCTCAGCTATGGCTCTGCTAATTGTCTGCTGAGGATGGCTCTGCTMATTGTCTGCTGGGGATGGCTCTGCTAATTGTCTGCTGGGGATGAGCCAGCTGGAAACGTCTTCTTCATGTGCTGCTTCAGGTATCACTCGGAAGAGCCCGCGGACGCCGCTCTCAGACCTCCAGGGAGTCAACACCATCAACGAGAGGACCCCACGGTAAGGCTGCTGCTTTTACCTTGGCAYGGCCAGGAATCTGGGATGGGAGAGCACTGTCTGTACTTAAAAATTACTGTGTTGAGATTTCTCCCATCTTGCTTATCAATCTTATCTTCTCTTCATTCTTTCTCTGCCGTGTGATCAGATCTAAACACCTTTCCTGACTAAACAGCAGGCAGGGAAAGCAATTTCTCTGTGTCAAAGGCAGCAGTTGTTGGTGGTGGGGGCACGAGGGGGTAAGAAGCTTAAAAAAATGAATGAATGTGCCAGTATCAAGGAAATAATCATTCAACAAGGACAGGTTGCGTGCAGAACTGCACACGGTGTGTGGTGGCTTAAGGTGCCCTGGAATGTGGAAAACCTGGAAGTTACAGGGTCTGAGATGGTACCTTGCCAAATGCTTGCTTATTTTTAAGGCAAAAAAGCACGTTTGCTTCAAAATTGATTGATTTTTACAGATTTTATGTAGTTTTATTTTTTAATCCTTCCTTGAAAGTTCTGGCCATTTAAGCAGCTTCTGAATGAGACTCAGGTCTACACCTGAGATRCGGATCTGTGCCTCTTCTGCAAAGGCTTCTCCATACCCATTTCAGAATTAAGTTGCTTGTGAAGCCRAAGTCTTCATTTCCAGGGAACGTCTGGGTGCTGATCCTTTTCTCAGCTACTCTTGTGCTACTCCTCAGCATCTGATTTTCCCAATATCCCCTCTGAAGGGGTACGGTGCCTCTCTGCTTCCCTGTGAGCAGGTGTGTGTGTGCTGGGAAAGGATGTGATCAGAGCATCCTCAGCTCCTAAAACCACTGCTTGGAGTTGCAGATATCCAGGTGTGGCGTCATGGCTGCTTTGAGAAGTCCACAACAAGTCAAGAGGAGTCTGAGACTGTCTCCTGAAACATGTCCATCAAATTGGTCGTTGTATCTCAGTGGGCTTCCCTTCTACACAAATTTAAATATCCTCCAATTATATTATTAAACCTCATTTTTAATGGCTTTACTGCCAAATGGCCACGACAGAAATTAGATTCATGTCATTTCCTTTTTTTCTAGGGGAAGGAAAGTGGCTTCTTTTGCCTGGCTTTGTTCACCACATGCTCTCTCAGTGCCATCAAGAGTAGAATGTCTCTCTTCCTCTGAATTCCTTCCCTTTGAGAGAGGAGGTGGCATCTCCTGAAGAAAAACTGAATGTTCTCRCATCATTACAAGTAGATTTCAGTGGTCAGAGAGGATGGGATTTACTTAAAATGGTTGGATTGAATTCATAAATTTGTGCCACTTCTCAAGCCTGAGCAGAAATCCAGGTGATGCAAGCAATCCCACCCTGTCCTGGGAAGGTGATGCGAACTTGGCTGTCCTCACCTCAGTCTTTGCCACCCTCCTTGCCTTTCTCCTAGTGCTGCAGCTGCTGGGGCTCTGATGGGTTGGGTTGTGATGACAGTCAGTCCTTGGTAACACCCGTGGCAGGGAAGGTTGGTGTCTCTACAGATGGCATTCCCTGTTTCCAGCAGCTCTGATTGTGCAAGTTTCCCTCAAGATAACGTAACATGAAACTTTGTCCCTGTGGAGATCTTCCCATGTAGATAAGAATCCTGCAGTTTCTCTACCCAGCCTTCGGCACATGAGCATCCATGAAGTGGGACAGGGCTTTTCTTTACTGCCCATCTCCAGCTTTGGAGGCACTTCAGTGCAGGGTCTTGGGCTGCCAATGTTTTCATAGCCAAAGTATTTCAGTTAACTCAGCAAGGGGCCACTGCAAAGGCAGGGAAACTCCTCCCGACCCAGGCAAGGAGGGGGATGTGTTTTTTTATTGTGGAGTTCAGYCTGTGGTCAGCTCTGGTGATGTGGCTCAACCCACGCCAGCACAGCAGACAAGGCATCCTAAACAGCCAGAATTGAGACAGCAACTGCTGTGTGTTCCTTCCTCATCCTCAGAGCTGTTTCCTTCCAAGAGCCTCAATCTGAGCCCTTTATTTGCAGAAAAAGTGCTTTTGAAGCCATCCCAACTCCTGTGTTCCTCCTGCTGTGGTGCYTCAGTAGTGTGGTCCGTGATCTTCGCTTCCCTTGGGCATCAWCAGTGATGATGCCCAAATGTCACCTCTGCCCCCCCCCCAAGAAGCACAAACCAGGTGTCTCATAAGATCTCCAAGGTCCAGCCTGTTGTTTTCGGGTTTGAATAAACACACGGACACAGTTGTCAGGGTTCTCCAACAGGCAGAGGCTAAAAGGGAGGAAGAAGAGAGAGCCGGCCTCTGCCCTCATTTTATTTATATGTTTTCAAAACCCACCGTGGATTGGAGGATGGGAATACCACCTCCTGCTGTCCACTGGTTAGTAATAATGTCTATCACATAGGTTAGGAATTCATAACAATCTTTGCCRTTAGGTCAACAATTCGTGTTTACACAAAAGTGTGTGAGAAACTATTTTGCTGAACCAAAAACACTGCACATCTGAAGAACTGCAAAATGCAGGGCCACACCAGCCTGCACTTTTGAAGTAGGCAGGTGATTTTGATCCTTTCATCATGGATGGTTTAGATCTGGAGAGTCGTGTCACACTTGATAGATGTTGGTATTTCAGTTAAATGGCACATGTTAAGCAAGAGGAGGTGAGTACAGGGATGCAGGTAACACGTCTAGAGGAGAGATKTGCTTCAGCAGCTTCCCAGCAGACAGACCAGCAAGTGATTTAGGACTCTGAATTAAACAGGAATTGCTTTCAAAGCCATCTCATGATCATGCGGTCGCTGATAAGTCTGATTGTGCATCCAACCCACAGGATAGCCCGGGGCCTGTTTCTAAAAGCAATTTTGAGGCATGACATCACTCCAGAAGTCACTGTGAAGGGTTTAGAGAGCCAAGTGCTCTCCTCTGATCTCAGAAGAAAGTGGACGGGTGGTTTGCACATGCTGGGGGGAAACCAGGCTTCAGCAGAGCATCGGGAAGTGCCTTCCCCGGCTGCTGAGAAAATGAAAGCCAGGCCATCCCTAACCCAAACCACTCGGGCTGGCTGGGATCCTGCTGGTTTGTGCTCACTGGTGACACTTTTATGTGCAGGGATGTCTGAGCAGGTGTTGATCTGGAAACAGCTGGTTGGGCTCACTGAGATGATTGACCCCCAAGTACCAAAAGCCTACGTCGGTCACCATGTGCACATATCCGTCTGAAAGTGCCCACAACAAACAGAGCTGTCATTTTATCTCTTGGGTTTTTCAAAACCACATGGGAATTTCTAGGGTTTTCCATCCTCCAGTCTTGCTCGGAGTCCATATATCCACACCCAGTCTCAAGCCAGAGAGGCTGGCCAGGATTAATGATGGGTTGTACATCCCAAAAGTGGCTGTCGCGGTTTAGTGGTTCCCGTCAACTAGTGATTTTTTTTTCCCACCTGCAAATAGGAGGTTTTTGGTGGATGGGACCTGAGATGTAAAGAGAAGGAAGGTGGGCAGGAGGGATCATCTGGATATTCAAGCTTCTCACTAACAATCCTTGAATGGATTGGGATGCTTAAAAAAGCAGGTCCTGGAGCGCTCAGCCAGGGGTTTTACTTTGCTGTGATTCATCCCTCCTTTTAATAGTGGTCCATGTCAAAATGCTGATTTAACAGGGCCAGGAAGGAATTTGGGAAGCGCTGCGGTGAGGCAGCAAGGCGACGTTGCTCCGAGGATCTGGCTCCAGGCTTTGAACAAAGAGCTTTAGATCCTGTAGTTTTTAATTTCCATGCGACACTTGAGATTTGCCCTTCCTCCAAAGCAGGGCTTTGAGGCAAAGGGCTGCCTTGTTGTCAGACCTCAGAAGTGGCCGGCGCCTGAGGCCACGTTTAAACCACTGTGTCCTTCAGCATCCTCATGAYCTGGTGCAGCCTGGAGACTCCTCCTGTTCCTTTTCCTCCTGTCTGAGATAGTCTGGGGAGGGGAGGTTTACAGCCTCCACATCCTTCCTTAGCTCACTTTATTTCATATGATGATAAAAAATTTAGAATTTTAAAACCCCCAACAAATGACCAAAAACCGACCACCAAGCCAAAAGTATTGCAATAGGATGCTGCCCATGAGAGGCTTTGTGTCACCCCAGGCACCACTGGATGGCTCCTCAACTCTGGACATTATTTGCCCTGATCTGTAGTTTGGTCAAGTATCCATTTCCCTCCCTCCAAGAGAGATTTTGGTTCCTCTCACCATTTCCTTCAGCCCTTCTGAAGCCAGGTGAGCTTTCCTGGAGATTACAGCAGTTCTGCTCCACRACAGAGAGGACCAAATTGGGTGATTGATTTGTGATCAGGTTCCAGAGGGTGATTCTGGGCCAACTCATCAGTCCAGCTGGGGCTGACATCCATCTTTGTGGCAAATAATTAGTTTATTACAAATTATATTTGCTTTTTCTTTTCGTAATGGAATGATTATGTGAATTCAAGGAGACAGAGTCAGTACCAGAGGTCATGACCTCGATTCCTTCAGACCACCGAAGGTATCTGGAGGTATCTGCAGACTCAGTGTTTTTGTCTGGGAGAGGTAGAAGCTGTTACTGTCTTGCTGATAATTTGATCCTTTTGTGAATATTTGATCTTTGAGAGGTGCTTTAGTAGCCGATTGCTTCATGTGCTGTCTGGCACCAGTGATTCGTCCCAGGGAAGCAAGTGAACAGTGGAAAGAATAAAGCAGCGGCTTATTTTCTACCCATGGATTATTTTATGATCTATTTTTTCATTATATCATAGAACCATGTTTTTCATCTCTTCGTGACGGTGTTTGGTGTTTCAGGGATGCCTACGCAGTTGGCTGGAATGGCCGGATGGGCATGAGGCACAACAGGCTCGCCAGCCCCGGCACCTTCCTAGACAAAGATGGGATATTTGTCAACGCGACCAACAGCAAACTGCTGGAGAGGGCCCACGGCATCCTCATGTCAGTACCCGGGAGGGGATGTGGGCTTTACTCCTGGAGCATAACGAGCAGCACGGGTAGTTAGAGGAATGTAAATAACCAGGATATAAAACTATCACAGTGCCAAGTAGACTTGGAGGCGTTTCCCASTTGGGTCGAAGCAACTCTGGTGCGTTTGACACCTCTTATCATTCATTTGGAATGACAGACACAGGGAAGAAAGAGAAGGAGCAAACCTGCTGGTCAAACCGGTCTGGAGATACAGCAGTGATGTCATGCAGTCACTCTTCTAACGTGATATCAGTTTCCATTATAAATTAGCTGGGGAGATGATGTCGGTGATTCACKTGGGGAAGGCTCACACAGGCTGCAGCCTCATTGAAGGGTCAGGGAACACCCCAGTGTGGCTGGAGTTAACATGGGGTATGGAAAGCAGGAGGGTGGTCAGTCATTTCATGACGCTGCTTCCTTGMTCCCCAAATTCCTGGCATCCCATCATTTCCAATGTAACCATTCCCATTAATTGGATGCCTTCCTCTCAGTCTGCAGCATGCAGGGGCAGCCCAGTGTCAGTGCAGGTTGCGGGCAGCAGCTGTTAAAGGGGATTTGGAAGGGCTGGTTTCATAAACTCCTCCATTCCACAATTGCACTGTGGATTAACCTGAGCCATTTATTATCTCCCCAGGCGAAATAAGAACTTCAAAGCCAAACCAAATCTCCCAAAGGTGAGTGAGAAGCAGCATTTTTCCCCTTGTGGTCTGTGGGTTAAGGCTGTAGCACAGTGATGAGATGCTGCTGGATACGAGGAAGAGCATCATGTCTGCACCAAGACCTTGGTCTGCTCAGCTCTGTTCAGGGTTCTTTAATGCATATAAACCCAAAGGATTTCAGCCCACATTTCTGCTGGGAGAGAGAGATATGAACACTTGCATCCTCCTTGGAGCTGCTCTGGCTCCTTTTTTCCTCCYTCTGGGAGGGAGTACATACGTGCTGGTGAAATTTGATGATTAAATCTCTAAAATGAGCAAATAGGTGATGTAGGAGGGCTGGTACCTGTAGACAACGGATTTGTCTAACATTCACTTTCCCTCCATCTTGGCTGCATTTATTATACTTCAAGAGATGCCAAAAGATCTGTTGTTCCTACAAGAATAATGCTTGTTGTGGCCCTTGCTAGTGCTGCGTCAGTGGTGGGGAATGGAGGAATAGGAGGAGCAAACATTGGTTTTACTCCTTTTTGTGTCCATGTTGCACCTGGAGAGGCACTGCTGCAATTAATTGGTGMACTGCTCATTAATACAGTGAAGAGAATCATAGGATCCCGGAATGGTTTGAGTTGGAAGGGATCTTAAAGATCATCTCGTTCCATCCCCTGCCATGGGCAGGGACACCTTCCACTATCCCAGGTTGCTCCAAGCCCTGTCCAACCTGGCCTTGGACACTTCCAGGGATGGGGCAGCCACAGTTTCTCTGGGCAACCTGTGCCAGGGCCTCACCCCCCTCACAAGGAAGCCATCCCTCGGTGTTTTCCATGGAGATTACATCACCTAAGGAAACCCTGTGGAGGGTAAAGGAGGGATATAGCAGATGGTGTGATGATAACATCTGGATTTTCTATAGAGTCTCTCTTTTTCCACAGCACTTGCTGGATGTGAAGTCCCTCAAGCACCTCACGAACCTGACATTACACGACCGCATTACCAAATCTCTCCTCCACCTCCATAAGAAGAAAAAGCCACCCAGCATCAGCGCCCAGTTCCAGGTGAGCCTTTACCTCTGACAGAGAGAGGGGAATCGCCTGCTCCAGGCACAGTCCTGCCTCATCCCCACCACTATTTAGGCCATGAATCCCACTGGGGCCTTGAGGAAGCTGAGAGACACCACAGATATTAAAAGGGTGCAAATGGAGAGAAATAAGAGTGAGGATGAGTATCGTGGGAGATGATGCAGTGGAGCAAGGGGGGACATGAGGATGAGCTGCAGAGGGAGATGTTGGTGCATCTCTGTCCTCTGGTCTCTCACGTCCCAAGCCATTGCATTGTGGCACTTTCTCCCTCGAATCCAGAAACCGCAAAATCCCAAAACCACATTTTTTTCAGTGTTTTTTCTTGCATCCAGCATAATCTGTTCTGAGCCAGAATGGGAATTTTAATAGGGGCAGGAAGGTCAGAATCCTACAGCATTATCTCCTGGCAGGCAGAGGAATTCAGAGGGGAGATCGATCTTGTGTTGTCAGTGCTTTGTGCCAGCCAGACATCCCTGGGAATCGCTGCAGGGAAAGTAATCCTCCAAGGACTTGGCAGTGCTGGGCTCACAGTTGGACTTGATGATCTTAAAGGTCTTTTTCAACCTAAATGATTCTGTGATTATTTTATATGTGCATCAGGGCTTGGAAACTGCTATAAAACACATGCACAAGCAGGTGGTAATAATAGAAAGCAGCTTTTCACTTAAAATTTGGGTTCTAAACAAGTCTAGATTGGTTTTCACTTTTAATTTTAACTGGTTTGGGGKTTTTTTTTGACTTTTAGAAAGTCTCTGTGTGTAGGTGGGTAAGATTAAATAATTAAAAATATACGCATACACAGAAGTATAAATACATATATATAATTTGCAGAATGCACATCTGTATATTTATTTATATATTTATCTATTTATATATTAAGCTTTTTCTGATCTAACGGTATTATGGTCACTCCTGCAGAGTTTAATTCATAGCCATGGAGAGGTTGAAACAGGGATGTCTTGGAGTGAAACACCTTCCCAAAACATATTTATGCTTCCAACAAAACTCTGAAAAGCCTCAGGGGACACAATTGATATTTTTAGGTATATTTTTACAGCACATTGAAATCAAAGACCTCTAATTTCATTGAGCACTTGTTAGAGAGGAGTATTTCAAGGGAGAAAGCAGCACAGTTGCTTTCTTAATCAAGAGCAGACTAATAAAATTGTGGTGCATGGAACTGGGTCACAGGCAGGAAATACGAATGTTTCCTATCACGGTGTTTTTGCGGATRAACGCTGCTTTGTGGCTAATGCCTCGACACGAGGCTTGCAGCTGCTCCATCTCCTATGGATTTCGACTATCCCTATACTTAGGGTAATCTATAGGAGAAATAGCTGCCTCGGAGGGTGCTCCAGGAGCAGGGATGGCTCTCACAACGGAAAACTAAACCTCCTGTACCTAAAAATGTAGAGCTCCCCTTTATCCCACATGCAGGTGGTGCCCTGGAGACGGGGATGAAACGATTCCTGAAAGACCAAGTACAGGTGGTAAGGAGTGGGTGGCTGGAAAGTTTTGCTGGCAGAGGGACAGAGGAGCCGGCTACGGGGTTAATCCGGCGACCTCGCGTGTCCTTTGCGGATTCCCGATGGCCAGATGGCAGCGGGTGCCTGAGCCATCTGCCACACACAGGATGGCGCTGAGGGAATGGAAATGCCCCATCCTACGTGGCCGGCACATCCCATTCCCACCATTTCCAGCGCCAGAGCGCTCTGCTGGCCGGGCTCTCGGCAAAGGGATTGTGTCCCTTGTGCACCACCTTTCCCACCCAGCAGCCTGTGTGGGCACAGTGGATGCTGCAGCATCACTGCTGATYGAAGGCTCCCAATAGGTTTTTTGTGTGTAAAAAGGAGTAATTTCAGATTTTGAGAAAACCAGGAGCGTGCCGGCAGAGCTCTGCCACGTCATGGCATTTCTGCTGCTCCCCAGGACAGGAGCAAGGATATTTGCATGAAGTTAATATACGACACAGCTGCATCACACGTGCCTGGGATCCGTTCCTTGCTCCTTCCTAAATCCTGGATGTGGATACATTTTTCTGAACATGAAAGGCTTCCCATAAAGACGTCTTTGAAATGATCAGAAGGAAAAAAAAGGTTTCCTGCGAGCAGATCTGTGGGCAAAATGCTTCTTTGTAATATCATGCCAGTTTATTAACTCYTGTATTCCAAAATTTATAACTCTGCTTATAGGAAATGGGACAGAATATCCTTTACATGACTGAGTTTTAAACTCTATTAAAATCAGGAGTAATCAACTCTGAAGCACGTTACCAATGCCATGTTTGTAATGTGCTCGGCAATTAGAGATATCCAAAGTATTTATAGGGCACAGCAAAAAAAATGTGGCTGAGGAGCCCGGCCAGTGTGGACAGACTCAGCACACTCTGGTTCTCAGCCTGGTTTTGTTCCAAGAGCTTGTGCTCCATCCCAAAAGGTCAAACGTTTGCGAGGTGGAGGGATAACTTGATGTGACATCCCACTGGAGCAGCTGGGTGTAGAGTGATGCTGATGTAAATCCATTTTTATGGGATAGACTTTTAATGGTGATGAAGAAATGAGGGAAAATAGAAAAAGGGAACCAGGAAAACCCTTGATTCTCAGTGATCCTTCAGTCAGGAACATGCCAGCATTGAAGCTCTTCTCTAGAAACACCCTCTGAAGTGCTTAGGGTTACAGGCTTCAAAAATTAGTTTGAATTCCTGATCTTTCTTTGGCAAAACATTCATTAAAAAAATTCATTTTTAGGCCAACAATAAAGTTTTGACAGTTAAAAACAAGAATAAATCCTGCCTGGAATCACTTTTGATAAAGGAAAATTTGATTYGTGTTTAAAAAAAAGTGGTGGTTGTTTGGTGCCAGGTGTAAATTCTTGTCTTGGAGCTCCCATTCATGGATGGAAGAGGCTTGTGGTGCACAGTGGGGTGGGAATTTGGGCTCCAGGGACCTCAAAATCCAGCCCAGCATTATATTTATCTCTGGGTACTTTGTTGGGTGCAAAGACAAAACCAGCTTGGGCTGAAACATTCATTGGGGGAATAATTTCCCATCTGCCTTGTTTACTCATAATTTATTCCMGTTGTTGTTGATTTATGATTTAAACATTTGAATTTTCATTATCTGTCGTGGTCTCCTCTCCTTTCCCTCTGTCTCCTGTTGCAGGCATCCCTCAACAAGCTGATGGAGACCCTTGGCCAAGCAGAGCCGTATTTTGTCAAGTGCATCCGATCCAACGCTGAAAAGGTAAATCCTGTCCTGTGAAAGTGGTGCTCCTAAAAATCAGCTTGGGAATCTTTTGTCCTTTTTTGCAGGGGGTTAGAAAGGAAAGAAAGCCTCAGATGGAGTTGGATTTAGGAGATTTGAGCAAAGGGAAGTGTGGATTTAACATTCAGATGTTGCTCTTGATAAACTGCACCAGCTCTTCTTATATTTGTAGAAACACATATATGAAAATATATTATTTTAATTTATATGAAAAATATATTGGCTTTAATAAACGAATTTGACTCCTTTGAAGCTCCTGTCACCCATAATAGAGATTTATGGAACTGTGAATTTACTTGTGTTGGGTCTGAGCCCTAAAGCTTCCTTAAAACAGAGTTTCCATAAGTAAAAGCAGATACTTTTAGAATAAACTACATTGATCCAACTGACTCATATTTCTCAAATTTGGCTTTAGGTAATTGTGTCATGGACTGAGGACCCTCAGTTCGAAATGCAGATTACAGTAGGGATGCTTTGTGGATTAATCCTGCAGAGTTTTACCCAGGCATTTAAAGCTGAAGCTTTTTGCCTTGGAGATTATTTAGTTGCTCAAAATCTTACCCATTAACTGTTCCCTTGGGGAGTCTTATTCAATTCAAATCCAAAAAATCTTTTTTATGGCTCTMTTTATCTAGTTAGCTGTTTGAAAGTCTCGGAAGCAAACAGGATTCAATCTCAGTGGGATTAGTACGGTTCCTRGGGACCCACATTCCCTCCCTCCCGCAGCATCATTGCCAACGTGCGTGTCATGCAGATGTGCTACATCTGCTGAACCCTTTACCCATCCACGCACTTAAAAGCTTCAGTGAAAGGAAATATTTGCTCATTCTTGGCCTGGTTTTCCCCTTCCAGCTGCCCCTGCGGTTCAACGACAGCCTGGTGCTCCGGCAGCTGCGCTACACGGGGATGCTGGAGACCGTGCGCATTCGCCAGTCGGGATACAGCTGCAAATACTCCTTCCAGGTTCAGTACAATGGGCTTTGTCTTCCACCACCTTTAGCATCATTAGCAGAGTTGTCTGAGTGTTGCTGGCTCATTTTTTGTCGGGATTAATTAATTAATTAATTAATTTCTAGTCCCAGAAGGCAGTGGATGTAACGGGCTGTTCTCCACCTACGAGCTGCTCTAGACCTCAGGAAGGGCTGCGAGCCCCCTGCACCATGATTTTTGAACAAAACCAGTGGTTTTTTGCAACGTGGACTCCTTTTTGGAAAAAAAACTGTCTGATTTGCATGTGCTCTTCTGCACTTGGAATTACTGGGAGCAGCGTTCACCCTGTTGTGTCAGTGTTCGCTGCATCCCATTGGGATGGTGATCAGCATCCTCTGAACTGCTCAGGAGTTAGCCAGTTTTYTTCTTTTCCTGTTTTCTTCTTTTCCATGTGTTTGCCAGGTTTCGTGCACATGTCAGTCCTTTCATGCTTTGCTGGTGCCGATTGGTTTCCTGCTGGCAGTTGTGTCCTGCACAGCAGCTGTTTAGAAAAGGAAAAATGCTCAATATTTTTTCACCAGGAGCAGAGATGCCAACCTTTCTTGGGAGGGTCTCTCCTCTCATACCTCCTTCACTCTTTGAATCCTCACAGCAGTAATGGATAGAGCATCTCAGAGATGTTTTGCAGATGTTGGTATCCCCCTTCTGTAGTGGCCCTTGCTGAGGATTTGGAGCATTTTTTGCTTGGGATGACCCCGTGGCTCCTGCAGAACCTCTCCTCCCACGCTGAAAAATGTTTGAACCTTGCTGGGTCCCTGCTTTGATGTATTTCCCATCAAACCACAAATGATGGATGAAACTCGGTGTTCCCCAGTGCATAAAATGTTATCTGTCCTTCTGCTCACTCCAGAGATCCCGTTTCATGTGGCCAGCAGAGCAAATCCATTATTTATGGGAGAAAGAGGCTGCAGGACCCAACTAACCAAATCTTGGTGTTTCTTTTTTCCCTTATCAGGATTTTGTGAACCATTTCCATGTCCTTTTGCCACAAGGAATCAGCCCATCTAAGCACAATATCCATGATTTTTTCCGGAAGATAAAACTCGATCCAGACAATTACCAAGTTGGAAGAACAATGGTAAATGTTCTTCATTTCTTCATCCTCAGCTCAGCCTTTAAGACACAGATATAACATTTGCCTGTATTTCCGTCTGATAAATTAACATCTTTATACATGGTTTTAATTAATTTTTCTTCCRTTTGCCAGAAACCAGTGACTTAAATGAAACTTTGAATATTATTAATGTAAAATAGTAGTTTTACTGGTTGTAATGAAGCAGCCTTCAAAAAACTCTGTGTGTGTGTATAGACCCAGCTTGATACAATGGTTCTCATTTTGCCTCCCCTGATGGGAAAGCAGAGACTCTGTAACTCAGAGCTTGGACAGTCAGAGGCTGTCAGTGAAACTGCCGAAACCTGTTAGAGGTAGCTTCACAAAAATCAGCTCCTCAGCTTTCCTTGGAGCATCCAGGACACAGAAGCTGGGAGGATTAAATAATTTGGCTCATGGTCTGGGAAGCCTTCCATGCTAGTAGTTTTTTTGGGTTGTTTTGGCCAGGTTTTCATGAAGGAGCGGGAGCGGCAGCTTCTGCAGGACCTGCTGCACCAGGAGGTGCTGCGGCGGATCACGCTGCTGCAGCGCTGGTTCCGCAGCTTGCTCTGCAGGAGGCAGTTCCTGAGCCTGCGGCACGCGGCCATCACCATACAGGTGGGTGCTGGTGCTGGATTCCATTGCCAGTTACCATCCCCAAACCCTACAGGCTTGGGGTAAAATCAGGTCTGCTGTCCAAAGAAGGAGCTTACAATCAGGATTTGACTCCCACTGCCRTAATAAGTTGGGAATGGGGGAGAGCTGGAGAGGTTGCACGAAGGCAGGTGCTGTCCCATCCTCACACCGTTACAAGGAACCACCTGCTGTGTTTGCAGAGATTTTGGCGCAGTTACCAGAGCCGAAAACAAGGCAAACCATCCCCAGACCCTCAGGTCCTCGGCAGAGCTGCCGTCGTCCTGCAGACCCACTGGCGAGGCTTCGTGGAGAGGCGGAGGTTCCTGCAGATGCAGTTTGCAGCCCATCTCATCCAGAGCTGGTGGCGGGAGCACGCCAGGCGCCGGCACACCGCAGCCACCAGCATCCAGGCGGCCTGGCGAGGACACCGCGCCCGGCAGGCATACGCAGCCAGCAGGAGCAGAGCCGTGTGCCTGCAGGCGGCGTGCCGGGGGTATTTGGCACGGCAAAGGTAACGCTGTTGGCCTCGGATAAAGAGGAGGATTTTTTTTGCGGATGCTCACTGGGGAGGAAGGCAGTTGATGTGAATCAGGGAACTGTGGTGACTTACAGAGGACAGTGTCCCCTCGTAGTATCCGTGACCCTCTCCTGACCTGCCCTGGTCCTTTGTTTGCCCACGCTTTCTAACAATTTAGCTGCATGTCCTGCTCTTGGAATAAGCAGAGCCTATTTCAGGTTGGAGCACGTAGGCAGTGCAAAGCCAAGGCCATAAATACTCACAAGGGTTTTTTTTCCCCTTGGCAGCAGCACCAGTTTAAGTAGCCTATTTTTAACTCAGATTGCCTCACCGATCTGGTTGCTGCGCTGGCTCCCAAGGACAAGGGATACCGGAGCCAGCCGCTGCGGAGGGCACAGGCTTTCCAGCCATGCCTTGGCTCGCTGGCCACAGGGCAGGTCACGATTCACTCTCCAGAGGTGCTGCCTGCAAGGTGTGGAGCACCTTGACATAGTGTGGAACATTTGGGAGCTGCAAAGAGCTCTTGGTGCTGGGCATAAGTCCCTGCTAGTTGTTCCGGAGGCAGCCCAGGCAGGATGGCGAAGATGGAGAAGCCATGGGGTGTGATGAGTTAAGCTTTTCTGGCTCCAACAGCTTATGAAGGAGGTAGACCAGGGATGGAGGCTGGACCCACTGCCGTCGGCACRAGGGGAGCTTTCAGGTGCGTTGGGGCAGCCCTTGGGTAGCAGATCTGGCAGAGGAGGAGAARGTTGAAAACCAAACATGTCCTTGCATTGCATTGCACCAGATGTGCAAGGAGGGTTACTTRAGACGCTGATGGTGGTGAGCTGATGGTGGTGGTGATAAGACACYGCTGGTGCAGTGCCTTGAAGGGTCCTGAATGGGCGCAGGGCTGAGTATCCTGTTCTTCTGCTTTCTTGCAGGTTTAGAGCTTTGAAAGAGCAGCGATTAAAAGAGCTGCAGCTGGAGAACGGCCTGGCAGGTAGAGAAGAGGATGGACTGGAGGCAGATGATGTTTTGGAAATTAAGGGCTCTGACCCGTCTAAGTGGGAGGACGGCTCGTTTGAAGAGCGAGTGAGAGCTGTAGAACAACGTAAATCGCTGATGGAGAATAATCGAGTGAATCACATGGACCCACTGGATACTTCTCTGTACAAAAGGCACGAGAGAGCCAGCAGCCAGAGCGGGATGGACACTGAGGAGGAGGTCGTTGTGAGAGAAAGACCCAAGTCACTGGAGGATCTCAACCAGAAAAAGGTGGTTCGTGCAAAGAGGGAAAGCCGGAGGATGCGTGAACTGGAACAGGCGAAATTCAGCTTGGAGCTGCTCAAGGTCCGCTCCACTGGCGGGCTGTCACCTTCGGAGGAGCGGCGCTGGTCCTCCGAGCTGGTGTCCGAGGCACTGCATTCCCCTCAGGGAACCCCGGAGAGCGAAAGCTCTCAAGGGAGCTTTGAGTTGTTAAGCTGTGAAGATACCCCAAGCAACAAACTTGTTTCCTTAGTCTTAGACGAGCACGATGTGCAGCCATTTTCCACAGACTCCCTGCCCAGCAGTCCCCAGGCTCAGCTGCAGGAGAAGCCTTTCTGTGCAGCGGATGGGAACAGCAATTTACCCGGCTGCAGACGGACCCCGGCAGACACGGAGCTGCCCGATAACCTCACCGGGAAGGAGCGTGGGGTTGGTGATCCCCAGAATGTTACAAAGGCTCACCCAAGAGAACCCCTCCTTTCCAGCAACCTCCCGACTTTCTACGTTCCACCGCAAGACAATGTGAAGGTGAAGCTGATGGAGAATAACCTGAGGTATAAACCAGTGGAAAGAGAGGAGAGGACAGGTATATTCTCTGAGGCAGACCAGGGCAAAGCCTTGGGAGAAGAGGAGGAAGAGGAGAAACCCTCTACCAAGAGAGAGGAACGTGGGATGGTGACAGCAACACGGGCCCTTTCTCCAGACTCTGTCATCAAGAGACTGGAAAAGCTCAACGTGGAGAAGGAGGAACGGCAAAAGCAGCTTCAGCTGCAAAATGAGAGGGAGATGATGGAGCAGATCCGTCAGCAGAAGGAAATTCTGGAGAGACAACGCAAAGCTTTCGAGCAGCAAGGGAGGGTGGAGGCTTTGCAGAGGACGGAGCAGAGCAGAATGAAGGACCCCTCCCTCAAACCAGCCAAAAAAGCAGACAGCCGGCCTCAGTCAGTCCTCATCCTGCACCCTCCGGGCAGAGGGGAGCATGGCACCACCCCAGGCATGGCTCCAGCCTCAGCAGTGGACATCAAGGGTCTCACTGTTGGGACCAGGGGAAGCTCTCCAGCCCACAGTGCCCCCAAAGACAGACCTGTCAGCATGTTCGTGGAGCGGAGAGAAGGTCTGGAACCCCGATGCCATTCCAAACCAGCTCTGGACCCCAAGGACCACCCAGGCAGCCACTTCTCCAGGACAGAGCGCCTCCGACAACCCCGGCTACCCAACCAGGCCACTGAGGAGACAAGGGCAAGCTCCATGTTCTTCACRCCAAAAGACAATCCTTTCGGCCTCCAGTGAGTAAAGTTATGGTGGGCTTTCTCCTACGCTCTCTCCGTAGGCTTTCTCCATAGGCTTTTACTTTTTCTGGGGACCTTTTTATACAAATGGTCCAGAATGTTGCTTCTGGAGCCTGCACAAAAGCTGTAGCGAAACAAAGACAGGTTTCTTGATCTTCTAACAATGAGCAGGCAGAGGTCAGAGGAAAGGAAAAAGAACTGGAAATACAATTTCTCGGTCTTTCGTGGCATTATGTAATCCAGGGAAGATAAATGGATGTTAGCAGGTGAAGGAAGTCAATAAAGAGACTCAGTACTGTTTTTATTTACCCTACATGAACAGTGATAGGAGTTTATTTCTCAAGGTAAAGAAAAAGAAATAATCCTTAGGATTTTTGAGTGGTTGGAGTAGAAATGACTCAATAAGGCAAAATATTTCTGGATTTTCCTTGTTTGCCATAAAACTAACACATCCAGCAAAGCCATTTGGATATCCTGATCATTGCAGATTAAAAAGCAGCAACTCTGCAGAGAGAGTTTGGGATGTGAATGTGCTTTTGAGAGCGCATCACTCCCATATGTAATTAATTACATGTGTAATGGGCTTAGTAGTCGCTCAGCTCTGTTGCATTGCTTAACCTTGGGCAGCTCCAGGGTCTGGGTACAGCAGCAAGATCTTGGGACAATGTTTGCTCCCACTCTGTTGTGTTGCTTAAGATGCCTTTCCTAATTTTGGGGTGGTTTTGGCCATGTAGCTCAAAAAGGACATAGCCTACCTCCCCCCCCCGCCAAATCCTGCTTCACGCTTTCCAAGGCAAAAGCTCCCCATGAATGGCTGCTGGTAACTCAAGGTACCTCCAAGTGTAGTAGTCTTGTGGTTTTTGTGCCATTGTGACAGGAGAAGATTCCCATTTAAAATTTCTTTTCCTGATTCATGCACAGAACAAGCAACAGGGAAAAAAAACATATGAAGAATTGGTGTATTTTACTCTTTATTCTCAAACAGAACAATCACATCTGAGAATCCCAAAGTGCAAAGGTATCATCCATAACCACCTTCATGGATAAAGTTGAGAGGCAGAATGTTTTCTCTTCCTGTCTTTTGGTATTAACTCAAATCCTGAAGAATTCCAAGCGATTCCAAAACCCCATGACCTCAGACTTGCAATTTGGTCTTGACTGCTTGGACTGCATGCTCCCAGGAGCTGGGCTGGCATGGTGGGAAGGCTTTTGGGAGAGGATGAAACATCTCTGTTCTGTTGTGTTTCAGCAGAGAGGCAAATCATCAGTGCCTTTCCAAGGGAGAACTAGCACGGAAGCCGTTTAAGATGCCAGGGTCTGGCAGAGGAGAGGTGAGTTGCGACTTGTTTATTTTCTCTTTCTATTGGAAGGGGGGAAATAACTTATTCTGCCAGTTTTCCTTCAAAAGCTTCGAAGAAGTGAACTCTGAAGCACGAGGGCTGCTAGACATGGGTAGGGACGGGGATATGACAGCACAGCAACTTCCACACTTTCTCTCAAAATAAAAAGCCCTGTAGGAATAATTTGTAGCAGCTCTGGATAAAAGGATCCCGTGATCCTGATGGCAAACACTGTCCAACGCCGTCTTGTCTTGGTTTGGTTTAACGTCCGTTTCAGTAACATCCATGATTGTCCATTTTCACCGTCCTGTCTTGGTTTTTGTCCTTCCTGGTCCTTTGCTGTTTTCACTAGATGGGATATTGTATCCCCTCCGTGGGGTGCAGTGTCACTCAGAAATGTCTTAAGGCTAYGTGGGTAGAATCTCCTTTTTATGTTAAAACCCTTCTTTTCGTTTTGTTTTGTTTTGTTTTATCCTTTGGTCAAGCAGGTGCCCAGACCGAGCCATAAAAAGAAAGCCCGCATGGCGCGGACGCGCTCCGATTTCTTGACTAGAGGTACTTTTGCTGATGGGGAGGGGGATACGGAGGAAGAGGATTACGATGGCAGTTTTGAGTTCCTTCTCTCCTCTGAGCACCCTCCTCACGCCGAGGCGGTGCCTGCAGCCCGCCTGGGGCAGGCCTGTTACAGTGACTCCGAAATGGTAATTTTGTCCAGCGTGGTGGGGGAAATGAAACCAAGGGAGCGAGCGGAGCTGTGGGAGCCTTTCTTTGCTAACCTTAGCTGCACTGATCCCTCCACCGCTTCTTTTCCCACTCCCAAGGATGCTGTAGATGGGTAAATTTGGCAAACACAGCAGAAATGGAGGCAAAATCACAGAATCACAGAATCATGGTTTGGTTTGGAAGGGACTTTAAAGTTCATCTAATTCCAAGCCCCTGCTGTGGGCAGGGACACCTTCCACTAGACCAGAGTGCCCAGAGCTCCATCCAACTTGTGCTGCTTGCTCCTGGGTTGATTCAGTATCCACCATAGTTTCCATAGTTTTCCTGGAGCATTACAACTTGTATTAAACAACTACCTATTCTGGGGGCTTTAACCTCAATGGCAAAGTTCACCTTGGAACCTTTTGATCTAAAAATGGTCTACACACATCTGTAAAAATAATGAAAGCAAATATTGTCCAAGAAGCAATAGACAACAAAGAAAATTATGTAAATCCTGCACCTCCTTTTACTTTTGATTTTTTATCCTTAGCCACAGTATCCGATGGTTATTCAGTCCTCAATTATCGGAATGATGTTGGCAGACAGCAACTCAGAGAAAGCAAAACCATGGAAATTGGGCAGTGGAAACATAGTGAGAGTGAAATAGGGGGTTTAAAACAAAAACAACCAACCTGAGTGGTTTTTCCAAGCACAGTGACGAGTATCCCTTCGCAGGTCCGACATGAGCCWGCGCGGTGGAGCTTTTTGCGTCTCAGGCTTAATCTCCCACCCACATAATCTGCTTTTGGAAAATCACAAACCGAGAGGTTTCAGGAGTGGTAGAGGCCAACAGATTCCAACCTACTCACAATTTTTTTCCTGAGGTGGTGGAGATGTTCCTGTGGGAGTGTGGATAAATACCAGGAATCATCTCCTGCTATGAGAGCTCAGGTGGAGCGTTGGGTAGGGCTGCCTTGTTCCTCTGCTCCAGCTGCAGTGCGGGATGTGGAGCTGAGTGTAAAACCAAAAAAAGCATGAAACCCAAAGCCAGAGATTTATTTTGTGCCACAGCATGGCTGTGGGTCTGGCAAACATCCCGTGCAATCCTAAAATCTGCTTTTCCAAGAAAAGCAGGTGGCCAAGCAGGGCTTTTCATGATTTTTCTTTTAGCAGCTCTTACTATAAAGGATAATTTTTCCCAGGATAATTTCCTCACGGGAAGAGGGCAGAGATTTACAAATTCCATGAATTTTAAGCCTGTTCTTGACAAATTTCCTGGGGATTTGAGACAGGAATACTTGAAACCTGATTGAAAGACACATCTCTATGGACTGAGATCACTTGGCTGCAACTTTGTGCATCTCCCTGCTTGTGGATTGAGAAAGGGAGAATTTTATGTAGAAAATGTATTTTTTTTACATAGAGTTATAGGAACATTTAGGTTGGAAAAGACCTCTAAGCGTCCAACCGTGGCCCACCATTAAGCCATGGCCCCATGGCAAGGGGCCTTGCTGTGCTYCTGGAGGCCACCCATGTACAAAGGGGAATTGTAGCTGTAGGAATCATACCCTCTGGGATGCGAGAAGTGCTGTGCTGCTGCTTGGCAAGCTCCATCCTTGGGAGCATCCTGGCTCATTGCACTCCTTGGAAGTGCTCCTTGGGACTCTGCTCACCTGGTTTAACTGCTCTCACCGCATGCAAGTAGCAGTAGGTGCCACCTCTCTCCTGTCTCTGCTGTGTCCCTCTTCTCTGCTCTCCAGCACTGGTTCTATCTGGTGGTCAGCACTTTTACCCCTTGTGTGGTTGAGTTCTGCTTTCTAGCCAACGCTACCCGTGACATCGTGTGCTCCACGCTACCCTCCATCTGTGTGTCCTGACAACGTGTCCAGTGTTTCCATCTGTATTCTGTATTGCAGGTTTGGGACCAGCCCTTTGGCTTGGGTCAGGATCATCACAAGTAGCAAAATTTAGGGACTGTTTATTCATATTTATTAGCAGAGCCTGGTTGGGTGTTGCAGATGGAGGAGCAGCTTGTGATAAAGCCAGACTGGTGCCTGTTGGGGTGGTTTGGGTATAAAATCAGGAGGTTGATGTCTGTGCAGACACATTCATTGTGTCTTGTGGTGGTCACATGAAGGCGAGTCCGGCAGCCGCCGTGTGCAGGCTGGTTTCAGTGAATAGTTCCTTCATACAGCTCCTGCCTCCAGCTACAACTTTCCAAAACAGCCTCTTTCCATGTCCTGTTCTGTGGCCAAGGCTGCTGGATGGACCAACGAGAAATCGTGTGCAGCCCCATGGAGCCGAGCATGTGATGGTTCACCAGCTGCACCGCCTCTTTTGCCCATCTTTTTCTTGGCCATCAAGTCAGTGATTATGTATCCCAGCTGGGAAGCAGAGGCCCACTGGAATCCAACACTCCTGACCCACGTCCAGGGTATCCCAGAGCAGCAAACAGCCAGAGCATTTGCAGCCAGAGCTGAAACCCAGGGGGCACCAGTACATGAGGTGGTTGCTGCAGGTACAGTTGACTGCAAGGTACTTTGAGGCTGAAGGGCTTCCTGACAAGACCAAGATTCAAGTTTTTTGGCTGGCGAATAGCCGAGGATTAACCTGCCTTGTGGTGAGACACGTACAAGTGGGAGGAGCAGCTCCTGGCTGTGGTCAGCACATGTTGACACCACTTTTGTTTGGCACCTCAGCCTGGGGAGCTTTTCTGCAGCAGCTGCATAAATGGAAAGCCTTGGCTAGAGGAACCACGCCAGAAATACCCTCTGGCAACATCCTTAGAGAGAAGGACCTGGATAAGGAGATGCTCATCTTGACATCTGAGGTTTCCCATCCTTCTTCAGAGTTTCCTGGCAGAGAACCTCAAACAGAAAGCTCTCACACCAAAAAAGCCTTTTAGTCCATATTTTCTAAAGCTGGAAATTCAAAAGATTGAATTTACTCAAGAACAAGACTATTGTGATGGCAAATATTTTAACAGATCCCTTTTAAAGCAACTAGTAAGTTTGGGCTGGATGGAGATTACTTTTATAAGTTTTGAGCTGTTTTGTTTCCTCTGTCCATCTGCAATTTCTGTGTGATCATCACCTAAATGTAAGAATGACAGGAACAAAATCTCTGATGGTTTAGACAGGTCCCGACTTTCCCAGTGGTAATTTTGCCTTACATGCTGCCATCTCCTGGCTGGAAGAGAGGTTAGTCCAGGGAGGAAAATACAACATGGAAAAGTAGTAAATATGGTAAATGTGACTCCCCTGCAGCCTACATTTTATAGAATTTTATTTTAAATGTTTTTAGTAGAAGAAAAATAAATGCTTTAAAACACAGATCATTCAACTGAGACATTGAGGTGATGGGAAAGTGACAGGAGATATTTACCATCATCTCCCAGATCCTTTTATACAACCCAGTTCTCTGCTTTCCTTGTGCTGGAAGTCTCTTCTCCAGGAGTCCAGCTCCCAAATCACAGCAGCAATTGGAAAATAGAACAAAAATTGATATATTTTTTAAATATGGCAAGACTATTTCTGGGCTACTTCATGGGATCCCATTAGGTTGAATTATTGCAAACTCATTTCACCATTAAAAATGATCCAAGGGCATTTCAAATGGTGGCAAAAGTGGCAATATTTTCTATTAAAGCTGCAAAATTTCTTCATTTAAAAGGTTCATATTGATGTGTCCTCGGCACAAAGACTTTAGTCTTTTTTCCTGCAAAGTCCTCAAGAAGAGTTGGAGGAGGAAGCTCTGCTGGGACAGATCCAGGTCTTTGAAGGTTCCATTGGGGAATCGCTTCATTGTGACTATCAGGATGCTCTGGGGTGGAGAGCAGGGATGTCTGGATGAAGATGGTGGAAGAATTGTGCAGGCTGAGTGCCATCATCACTGATTGCTCAAGGAGAAAGAAGGTTGGACCTCAATGGAGAGTTGGAGCAAGGGAAATGCCTCTCTTTATTAGGAATCATTAAACTATTTCTCTAGGGGTTCACCAGGACCGTAGGTTTTCACCTGTAGGCAAATAGAAATAAAGATGCAGCAGATGAAATACCTAGTTTTTGCTAGGATAAAAAATCATCTGATATCCCAAGAACTGTCTTGTTTTTTAATGCTTTGTGCTTGGAATTGTTACAGACTGTGCAGCGATTCGCCGCTGGGGAAGGCCAGACCAAACTGCACAAAACCATGTCCCAGGGGGAGATCGGGAAGCTGGCGGCCACACAGAAGAGTCTGACTCCGGATGGGAGGTAGGAATCGTGGCTGGAGATGGGAGACAAGTCCCTCCCGCTTCCCTTTTGCTCTCCATCACCTTGTTGAGCCAGCTGGGCTCCTTTGGCGTTCCAGCTGCCAAAGCCAGCAGGAGTTACTCATCCCACCTTTCCTACATGCCCATGGACATGCCCAATTAGAAGAGGTGTCCTGCTCCCATCATGGTTAAGTTTTGATGACATGGGACACACATCCCATCCCAAACCACCCAATCCCATGCATGAAACTGAAGTTTCTCGCCTTTGGTGAGGATGCGTAGCCATGTCGCAGAAATTGTGTGGATGTATCTCTACAAACACCAGGAAGGTCTAGGAGATTGGGGTAGTTTTGGGTAGAAGACATTTTCCTAGTTAAGGCAGTTCCTCTTTCCATGACTTTCCAGGCCTCAACGAGCCAAGATGAGGTTCTGGGTGAAGGGAAAGCAGGGGGAGAAGAAGACCCCCCGGGAGAAGCTCGCTACCCAGTCTGAGCTGCTGGAGCTGTACGCGGAGCAGGAAGCCCCTGGCAGGGACGTCATTCCCGGCTTGCAGCTTGGCGAAGGTATGTGGTGGGGGGACACGGTGCCAGTTGTAAGGAGCAGAGAAACTGGATTGGGAAATAGGGATATGTCCATTCTTGTTCATGTCTCTTAATTCATGGATGGCGCCAACCCAGAGCGATGGCAAGTAGGTTAGAGAGTAGGATCCATAACAAATCGCAAGGAATTCCATGTTGCTAATCCTCCCAGCCACCATCTGGACATGGACAGATGTTTCCTCTCCTGAGGGAGGAAATAACCAAAGGAGAAATGACATTTAATCTTCCTGTGAGTTCCACACAAGGCTTTTCTCCTCCAYAGGTTTATTCCGATGCCCATCTCCGTTTTACTGGCGTAACTATGTTTCATCTGCTCCTCAATCTCTTTCCCTCCTTTCATTTCTCACCCACAGAGCTGGGTCCTCACCACCTGACCCCTCCACGGAGTCCTGAGCTGTCCGGCATCTACCGGCGGGAGTTCAAGGAGAACAAGGAACCCTCTCCCAAAGTGAAGCGCAAGCGCAGCGTCAAGATCAGCAACGTGGCTCTGGAGCCTGTGCAGTGGCAGAACGACTCCCTGCAGATCATAACCAGTGCTAGCGACTTGAAGAGCATGGATGAGTTTCTCCTGAAAAAGGTAACTCCTGCCCTCACTGCTCCATAAATCAGCACAGAGCCCCAGGAGCAGGTTGAAGCAATAAAGTCAAAAAGATCCTRCGGGCAGCTGTAGCAATGCTAGTAATTGATCTAAGGGTGCCAGGGCAGGCCTGGGAGAAGTGTCTTGTTTGTGTGCAGGAGAAACCACCTTGCGATCGTGGTGGGGCAGCTGCTCCTTAGTGCTACTTTATCTCACACGGAGCTTTGCTGCAGCAAAAGGGACATGGGCACATAAACCCCCTTGTTTTCCCAGATGAATGAACTGGACAACGAGGACAGCAAGAAGGACACRCTGGTGGATGTCGTGTTCAAGAAAGCACTGAAGGAATTCCGACAAAACATCTTCAGTTTTTATTCCTCRGCATTGGCGGTAAGTGACCATATGGCAGGTGAGAACTTCCAGGAGAAACGGAATGCTCTGCATCCTCCTGGTGGTACAGATGTTGCCAAGCCTTCCGTTCCTGGTCTGCTCATCCCAAAGGATTGATGTGCTTCCTCTGTTTTCAGTCCCAAGGCTAACTCTCCCTATGAGCCAGCTCTCGGGATACTTGAGTGTAGATTCCTGATCCTCATAACAGTTTTCATCCCAGTCCAATGGGAGATGACAGAAAGTCAATAAACTCCAAACTGCCACCCAAAGTGCCTGGAAACCTTTGTGTTACCTTTGCGAGTGGTGGAGACATCTAATCYTTTTTTCCTTCTCTTTATCATACTTGGACTTTCCCTGGGTGGCTGGAAGGCAATGAGGCTGAAATAATTGTCTGGAGCAGAAAAAGTCTCCATAAAAGTCTGGACTGTATAAAAATCACTTTTCTTTTTGCTTCTGTTTCCTTAAAAGGTGGATGATGGGAAAAGCATCCGCTACAAGGACCTCTACGCCTTATTTGAGCAGATCCTGGAGAAGACCATGCGGTTTGAGCAGAGGGACTGGAGTGAGTCTCCAGTTAAAGTCTGGGTCAATACCTTCAAAGTCTTCCTGGATGAATATATGATAGAGTACAAACCCCTGGACTACACGGCGGGGAAGGTACTCAGCACTTTTGTTAAGTCCCTTGAAGGTTTGGGAACTTTCCTGTGAGGTTATGCCTGTGTAGACACCTGGGTCTCTGTAGGCACCTGGGAACCTCTGTTGTCTTCTCTGCTTTAAGATGAGCTGGACAAGGCAAGGTGTGACCACTGGTTATGTGTCACTGGGCTCAGCCAACCTCAGTTCACATCTGGGCTGAGCTAACGCYGAGAATTAGATGTTGTCTCCGGGGCAAAGCTGCAACCAGCTGTGGATGGTTGGAAAGGCAGCTCYTGGTGCTGCTTCTTTGTTTCTAGGGGTTTTGTTCAACCTTTGAGGGACACTGGAAGAGATACACCTTCCCAAGTCTCCTGACCACTTGCCAAGTGACCACACATGTCACCGTGGGTTGGGTTTCAGGGGAAGGGGACATGGGCAGTGGCTCAGGTCTAGGTACAGTTCTCAGAGCAGTCAGAGCCTGCATTGTGTCACAGACCTGATCTCCTCACTTCCTGCTCCCTATTGTCTGCGAGGCCAACCACAGGATCTGAGGCTGGGCTTGGGASATGGTGTCTATTGTGCAAATATCCCATCTCCTGGCTCTTCTGCTCCGAGTCCTCTCCCGTCTCCTCTCCAGGCAGGTTTTATCAGAGCAGGCTGAGCATCATGTTCTTCTTGGGTCACTGCTAGTGGGGTCAGAGTTGGAGCAGCATCTACTCCCAGCTCCGAGATGAAGATGGGGAGATTTGTCCAGGGAAATTCCGAAAACAGAGTGATCCGTAGGAGAGTTTAGAAGAGTGACTGTCCCGGGTCTGCAGGTGCACTGGAGGATGGGGCTGGAAGGCACMAGGCAATGTTAGATACGAGCCCTCTGTACTCTGACCTGGTGAMATTGCCTGTAAATTCACTTAAATCTCTCTCCCACACCAGGTGCCAAAAACAGAACGAAAAAAGAGAAGGAAAAAGGAAGCGGATGTGGTGAGTTGTGCCTGCACATTAAAAAATCAATGTCCTTGGGGCCAGAATGACAAGATAAGAGACCAGCTCGTGACACGTCCTGGGCTGAGATCTGGACATCAGCCACGAAAGGACGTGTTCAAAAGACGGTTGAGGTGGATTTGCTTTGCTTGATCAAGGATTACTTGGGTTGTTCTCTGAAAACACATCCCTCATCAGTCAGGACATAAATGTAATGTCAAGGGTTGTTATAGAAGAGCTGAGAGTGAAACAAAGTCTTGCTCTGGGTTTCTGCATAAATTTATAGTATGTGTTTTACATCTCTGGATCAGAGGTGTAGGACATTACATCTGTTTTCTTAATGGATAGGAAATGGGAGGCTGCAGGTGCAGAGCCAAAAATAGGGACCATAGATGCAGAGACGACCTTCTTAAAATGSAGACGTTGACCAGCCAATCTCAGTCAAATAGTTTCCATCCTGCTTCCATGATGGTTTGGTTCTCATACAGACTGGATGTTGGTTTGGGTTATCTGTGGGGTTGTTGGGTTGAAAAGGAAACACAAATAGCAAATAAAATAAGAGCTAAAGTTGAAGAGCTGACAGTGTTCATGCTGCCATTTTGCAGCAAACTGAGCACCTGGTTCCTTTTCTCACCACCCAGCCTTTGTCCTTGCAGGTGGAAGAGCACAACGGTCACATTTTCAAGGCGACACAGTACAGCATCCCCACATACTGTGAATATTGTTCCTCCTTGATCTGGATCATGGACAGGGCTTCTGTTTGTAAATGTAAGCACCATCTCTTCGGTCCGTTTCAGGTGCTCCTATCACAGTGATGAGTTTGGGGGTTTTGAAATGTGTTCACTGCTGTTTTCCTCCAACCCCATGCTCAAATAATTTGGATTTTTGTCACATCTGAAAATCTTTTGGGACAGTTCTTAAGTTTTCTGAAGTCAACTAGTAAGTCCATCCCAGCAATCCTTCCTGGCACAGTTAATAAGCTTTGTGTTACACATCTTATCCCATCAGGTCATGTGGTCATCCCATAAGGTCAGGCCACATTTAAACGTCCCAATAAGAAGGGTGGTAGAGTCAGGTATGGAAATGTGTCCTTAGGATGCCTGTGGGGATCCTGACCATGGCAAACTCATTTGGCTTCACCTGTTTGACCTCCAGGCACGTGAATTTTCAGAGAGATCAGGAAGATGGAGGAGAAGGRATGGGAAAGGTTGATCCATCACTTCAATTTTTCCAGCGTTTCTGTGATTATTTTGACAGCATCAACCCTGAATTATTTCAGGCCTGGTGCAGGAAGAGTACAAATTAGGTGCCGTTTCCAACCTCTTTGAGGGTGTCGGTGTCTGATAGCTCAGAGTGACTCATGGATTATATTCCAAGTTGATCTATCAGTGGGGGCTTAATGTTTCAGGGACTTAAATATAGAACCTTTAATTTTAAAGGCTTCATTATTTTTGTTTGAGTAGATCTAATACAGACTTGGCCCCTGGAAACTGCAAATCCAACATGCTTTTGACCTGGTAGTTCTAAGAAGAGCTACTTAATTCACATGAATTCCTGTTTCTCCAGAAATGTGACTTTGGGGATGATTAAATACTCCTTTTCTCCCTTGCAGTGTGTAAATATGCTTGTCACAAGAAGTGCTGTCTTAAAACCACAACCAAGTGCTCCAAAAAGGTAAATATCTCGCATTGCTTTGCTTTCATTAAATACCTTCCAGGCAGCAATCCCAAGTTTGTATAAAAATAATTGGAGRCACAAAACTTGATAAAATGCTGGCAATAACCCTCCTTTGAGCAGGAGCTTAGAGCAGAGATCCTCAGAGGTCTCTCCAACTGGAGTTTTGTAGGTATTTTGGGAATTACGCAGTGATGAGTCACTGTAGATTTGCCCAGTCATGCAGCAGATGTTTCAGTGTCGTTCTCTGCCTTATAACCACGTGGAATAATAGGAATTTCCCTTACTTTGTAGCTTTTAAGGATTTGGAAATGTGGGGTTATTCTGGAAATATAGGTTATTTTTCACGCCGCTGGTCCCTGCTCACCGTGGCTGAGCAAGGAAGGGCAGGTGGAGGATGTTCACTGCCCTCCTTAGAAGGGAATTAAATATTGTTTACTGGATTTAAGGGTATGGAGAACRGGGAATGAGTGCAGCAGGTCATCCCAGCTAACAACGAATCATCAAGATTTGGGGGATTTTCTTTTGTGCCCAAAAACAGGATAATGGAGCCAGGATAATAATGTGTGTGAAGCTTTATCAGTTCCCTGGGAGGCTTCTCAGAGAAAAACCTCCATAATACACAGCCCCCAGAAAGCTGCATGAGTCCATTTTTCCCTAGGAATAATCTGAATATACACATTGAAGATGTGTGCGYGCGYGTGTGTGTATATATATATGAATATATKTGTATTTTGAATATATATAGAATTTTTGCTGCACTCTTTCCTTTTCTGACACTATTTCTGCAAGAGCTGGGAATGCCTCGTAAGAGTTTGAGCTCTAAAATCTGGGAATTCTGTTGAGATCTCTGATTAATTTTTCCAGAGATTCTTGGAGCCACCTTCTTTCTTGGGATTTCTCTGCACAAGGAAGTTTTTGTGTTGCACCCAAGAAAGCGAGTTCACCGTGTTCCACCTTCTCTGTGCTTGATTGATTCATGTTTTTAGGGATATTTTCAGTAACAAGGAGCCACAAACCATCCATTAAGAGAAAGAAGCAACATGGGGATCTTCCACACATCTTCTCCTAAGGTTTACAGGATCAATGAAAGGATGACATTGCGTGGGAAAGAGAAAAATGCAGGAGGAGCTGGGCCCTGGGCCATGGTCACCACTGCCTTGATAAAGACTGGGTTATATCTCGCCTTACATTGGCTGGAGCTGAGCATTTGTGTCAATATTTTATTGGATCTTTTGACTTTTCCCACCCAGAATGTCCCATGCAGGAGGACTGTTCACATTTGAATTTGCCAGATATCAAGTCTCCAGTGAGTGTTTGCAGCTGGCAAAAGGGTCCTTCCTGACAGATGTAGATGGGTTCATATTCTTTTTTTGGCATCTTGTTTGTTCACAAATATTTTGTAACTGTCAATGCTGCAAGTTGATCTAAACACCCAAGATTCAGATTTGCCTGTTCTGCTYCATGCATCATCTTTGGGGGGTGAAATCATCCCTGGAGATGGTGCCAGAGGGGCAKGAGGTGGAGGAGCACCATGCCCAGCTGGGCTGGCTCTGCCAGGCTGGGAATGTAACTATAGTGGGGTGGCTAAAGAAAGAAAACCCAAATTTTTTTGAGGTGCATGTCCAGAGACCAGTTCAGCATTGCAAGACCTGTGTCCTGTCCCCCTTGCTTAGACTCACACATTTCCTGGATCAGCCAGAAGACTCTGAATAGTCAGATCCAAAGCTGCGCCTGCATTGCTTCCCAGAAGGATTTTAATCACTTTTTCCCTTTTCCTGTGCAGTATGACCCCGAGCTCTCTCCGCGGCAGTTCGGCGTGGAGCTGTCCCGGCTGACCAGTGAGGAGCGAGCGGTGCCGGTGCTGGTGGAGAAGCTCATCAACTACATCGAAATGCACGGGCTGTACACGGAGGGAATCTACAGGAAATCGGGATCCACCAACAAGATCAAGGAGCTGCGGCAAGGCCTCGATACAGGTAAGAGAAGGGGGGAAAAAAAACCCACATGGGGAGGAAAATTTCTGCAGCAGCAAGGTTGGATGGGAGGAAGGTGGGATGCTTCAGTGCTCCTGACTCTGAACCGTGCATGGGAGTCTCTCACATCACCAACCAAAACTCAGGTCACCAACTCATGCTTTTTTGGGTGCAATCCATGAAAAAAGAGTCATTCTAGTTGAGGGAAAACACTGCCTTACTTACACCCTAGCAGTCGGTGCCAGTGAGAAAAGAAATCCTGGTCCCACCTGAACTAACTTGCCCTGGAAAATGTATTTCTCTCTAATTTTACCATATGGAGCTGAAATCATGTGCTGGATTTGTTGCCATTAAAGGCAYGTAAACATTTTTTATTTTAGAATAGTTCTTCATAGAACAGTTTGGGTTGGAAGGGACCTTTAAAGGTCACCTCATCCGGCCTCCGGCTTCACTAAAGGCTTCCTATTGATCRTTGCCTCTTGTTCTTTTCCTTCGTCCTCAATCTGCTGCCAAACCCAGACATCGATAACGTGAATTTAGATGACTACAACATCCACGTCATCGCCAGCGTGTTCAAGCAGTGGCTTCGGGATCTGCCCAACCCCCTCATGACCTTCGAGCTCTACGAGGAGTTCCTGCGAGCAATGGGTAAGGAGCCTCCCTCATTGTCCCATTCCCTTGACAGAGGGGGATGCTGGCACCTTTTAGTGCCAAACTTTTAATTCACTCTTTGGGCCCAAACCAGCTGGTTTTGCCAAATTATATTTACCTGGTTTCAAAGTCTGATTTTTTGGCTATAAGGGGGTTTTTGCACAAAGCCATGAGCAATTTGGTCTCAATTTGGTGGCTTTCGCATCACGGTTCAGCTGATTTCAGCCCAAAAGTTCTATCTTTCAAATAGTAAAATTGAATAAGTGTTAAAAAGTATCATTTTAAATTAGAGGAAGAAGTAAAGGCTGCCCCTAAATGCTGGTGGTGTCTCCACAGGCCTCCAGGAGCGGAAGGAGACGGTGCGCGGGGTGTACTCGGTCATCGACCAGCTCTCCCGCACCCACCTCAGCACCTTGGAGCGCCTCATCTTCCACCTGGTCAGGTACGCTGGGCCTGGGCAGCTTTAGGCAAGGGGAGGATGGTCAGGCATCCTTCTCACCGGAATAGCTGGGGCTGGAAGCAGATGGGCAGGGGACAGGGAAGAGCTTTCAGGTCCACCACGTCTCCCAGAAGGTGGCCCCAGAGCTGTTTCTCCAAGTGATATTGTATTGATGAGCAACCTCTGGTGTGCTCTGGTCACTTGTGGTTCCTACATGGTGCCTCTCACCACGGCAGGGACAAGTTTTKGGGTGGAAAACACTGGTTGTTGCCTTGGGAATATCTGAGATGTCTTGAGGTTTGGCTTTCTCCATCAAAGCAAGATTGCACTGTAGAAATGTCATCTCCTCTCTTCATCCATGACCATGTGCAAGAGGTGCAGTGGAGGTGCCTTCACCTCTGACTTCTCTCTTAATCCCTATTTTTTCAGGATTGCCCTCCAAGAAGAGACGAACCGCATGTCAGCCAATGCTTTGGCCATCGTGTTTGCTCCCTGCATCCTCCGCTGCCCCGACACGACGGACCCACTGCAGAGTGTTCAGGACATCAGCAAAACCACCACGTAAGAGCCTGGGGCTGGGTGAGCCAGCTCCATCACCACGTCACCACTCACATCTTGATAACCCCCAGGATGGGCAAATGGCTCAAAAATTGAGAGCTTTGGCGTGGAAATGATAAACACGGAGTAATTTATGCATCTAAATGCAAATAAATGCATCTGCATGAAGATATTTCATACTCTCTCAATCCCCAAGTTGTTGAATGCGGATTTTTAAGTGATGGAGGATCCCCAAGAGTGGATCAGCTTTTGCTCCTGCCTGGCACATCTCAGCAGGAAAAGGTGGAGCTTCTGCTGACATGGTTTTATAGTTAATATAGGTAATTTTTGGCAAGCAGATCTTGATTCTTACTTGATTTTGGTCTTTTTATTGGACGAGGTGGGTTGTTTGGTCTGCATCAATCTTAGTATTAAAATACTTATATTTATTTATGGTGTTTGCCATAATTGCAACGGTTTTACAGAGAAAAAGTGAAGCAGTTGCCCAAATTCAGTTTGGCTCATATTAAATAGATTAAAAAATAGATAATGAAGTCAGTTACAGAATGAAAACCCTCCAGCTGAGCTTCCAAAACAGGTGGTTTTACCTCCAGTAAGTATTAAAATTGTTGAAGACCAGAATACTTAGAGAACCAGCTGGCAGGAGCGCTTGTTCTTCAGCAAAATTTCATTGTGGCTTCTCCCTCACACTTCAGGTCCAGCACATCCTCACATTTTATTACAAGGAAAGGACTATTTTTTTTCTCCAAACACCCTCCTGACAACAATAAACAGTCAGCTCAGCTACACAAGCTGCTGCAAAGTTACTGCGTGCAAGTGAGTTGGAAGCAACCTGCCTTCTCCAGATTTGTATTCCATTGATCTCTCTTCCAAGGGGGAAAATTTTGTTGGGGGAATTCCTGGCAATCTTTGATTTCTCTAGTCTGTGTTCCTCAATCCATCCACTGCCCATTATCACTCATTTTAGGGGAATTTCCACCACCTTCTGGCTTCCAGCTGGAGTTTTCTACCTGCATGCTTTTCCATCAGGGCAGATATTCAAAATAATCCTTTCCTCATAATACAATGAGAGGATGTGCTGGAACTAAGGGAGAAGCTACCAAGAAATCCTGTTGAAGGACAAGCCAAGCCAAGCCAAAACAGAGCAGCTCAGATGAAATCGTGTCCTCCTCCCATTTTTGTCTCCTTTTGGGTTTTTTCCCCCTTAGTTGTGTGGAATTAATCGTCATCGAGCAGATGAACAAGTACAAGGCTCGTCTAAAGGACATCAACAGCCTGGAGTTCGCAGAGAACAAAGCCAAGAGCCGCCTCTCCTTGATCCGCAGATCCATGGTGAGATGTCAAAGCCCTCTCTGTCCCCTCCTGTTCTCTCCTTGCCCCTGAAGCCACCCTACCTTATCTTCTCCTGCTTCTCCCAGGCTCCCAAACCCCTCGCAACCTCCCACACCATCTCCCCCAGGAGAGGGATCCTGAGCCCCATAGTGGCTCCTCACCTTTGCAGGTAGTCATACCAAAGCACAAGGAGGTGGGAACAGTCCATGGAAACGTGGTGGCTCCAGCTCAGATGTTCCTGATCAACGTTTACACCTTCATTTGAGCTTTTCTGGTCCCGAGTTGAGTCAAGCCATTCATTGACCAGCTTGACATCACCCCGTGGGTGACCTGGACCATCATTTCTCGTGCTCAGTCGCATTATCTGAACCCAAAATGAGCTCCCCAAAGGCTCTCCCTGCTCCCGCACTGCCTTTTTGGGAGTCTCAAACCCATCTCATTGAGCTTCCATGCTTGCGGGGGGCCGGCGGGCTGCGGATGCGCCTGTGCTTGGCTTGTTGGGCTGCAGGAGAGGGACAGACTAGGCGCAGCGTGGTCGTCCCAGGCTTGGGCTGAGGAGCCGAGCAGCCCCTCTGCTTGGACCTGCCCCCTGTGATCCTCAGGGACTCGTTGCTTCTGCTTTTTGGGGGTGAAATCCAAGCAAGGGCTGCCCAAGGTTGTGGAGCTGGTGCTGCAGAGCTGCCCCGCTCATCTCAGTTAACCAAAAAAACCTAAAGCTGAGCAAAGCGGGTTTTTGGAGGGGCGGCGGCATGTGCACTCTAACCTTCTGCTTTCCTTTTCATCTCCTCTCTAATCCAGAAGCCCGTACTAATTGCAGTTAGATTTATGAGCATAACCCGCAGTTCAATCCCGGTATGTATCAACGGCAGCTGCCGCGTCCCTCGTTGTGTGTCACCGCCGCTCATTCCAGCTCTGTCCCACCGGCCATTGTCCGTGACCCGTCCGGTCCCACTCCTCGGAGCCGCCGTTCCTCCCGCAGGTCCCCCGGGCGCAGGAGTTCGGGGCCGGCGCTCGGCCATCCCTGCACGCAGCTCTTGGAAAGATGCGTCCCACCCCTTTTCCCTTCCTACTTACTTTAATTTTCTATTTTATTTTCTTTTTCCATCCTGTGCTTCCCACTTTTTTACTTTGCTTGACTCATCCCTTCCCTTCCCACCTCAATTCCTCCTCGCTCAGGATGCATTTCAGCATCAAGTTGCTTTCACAGCACTGCTGTTTCTGGAGATGGTGGATAAAACCCCCGGCTTGGGTGCCTCGSAGATGTGGAGGCATCCAAAGGTCTCCTCCACCTTCTTGGAGGAGGAGCACCACCACCCTGAACGCAAGGTCAGGACACCCAGGTTTGAAGTGGGAGGTGTCCAGCAATCCCTGCATTCCCCAACTCCATCTCAGCTTGAGTTTGAGTTCCCAGTGAGATTGTGACAGGCAAGAAAAGCGCCTGCAGGATTTTGGGAATGCTCATGGGGCTGTTTCCTTTCCTACCAGGCTCAGCCCATGATGGAGGTTCCCCCAGGTTCCCCCCATCCATCAGCATCCATGAGGGTCAGGAGGTGGAGAAGAGCAAAATTCGAGCTCTGCTCCSCTGATGCTGAGCACGGCATTTCTCAGGGGCTTAAGTCCACGAGCCAGTGGGATCTTTGCGATCTCAGGGGTTTTGGCTAATAGGATTCAGGGAGCTGTGCTTCAGCTCAGGAGCCCACGTGAAAAGTGTCGTCAGAAGAACACTGGGGCGCGGGAGCGACTTTGCTGATGAAGAAAGATCTTTGAGATCTTAAAAGATGAAAGGGCTAAAAGGGAGAAAATCTGGCTTTTAAAGGAAAAAAGGGAGGCTCCTTTATCCTGAAAACCTGCTCTGGGGACACAGATTATCAGGAAGACCCACGGATGCTGCAGCTGCAGGGGTTAAATATGAAGAGAAAAGTTGGGTTGCAATGAGCTTTTCAACCCCAAGGAGATGCAGGTCTTTCCTGCGTGATGGTTGTCAGGGAAGGGCAGCAAGTGATGGACATCTCCTAGTCTTAGTCACGCCAGGATCTGAAATTTAGGAGATGAGATGTGTGGTCATGATAACATTTAAGATAAAAGCTGTTTAATGTCCACTATGTCCCTCATCTCCAAGAATCCGTCTTCTTCTCTGCTGTGTAGAGCTGGTCCTCAGAAGATTAAAACAGTTGCATATATAATATCCCTCCATCTGTACCCACCCCCGTTTGAGTACTTTCTCGTTGTCAGTTTCAATATTAAAAAAATGAAATGGTTCTTCAGAGCTGCATTAAATCGGGGGAGTTTAGCCGTGGGCACAAAGATCCACATTTATTGTCTTGTAACGGACCACTGGAGGTGGTTCTGATTTCTGGATCTCCAGTACATGAGATCAGGGCATGGACAACGTGATTAGGTGGGAGTTTCTGTTTGCTGAAGGGGTCAGTGAGACACTTGTGATGCTCAGGAAATACCAAGGATGGATGAGGGAAGGATGTGAGACTTGATCCAAGGATAAAGCAGGAGCTGGGTGGCCTGAAATCAAAGCCTTGGTGATGCTCCCACCCAAAGCCAACTCGGCCACCATCAAGCTTCCCATCGCATGGGCTGTGGGCCTTGTGGGAACCCATCCTGCTGCCGGCTGGGCTTGCTTGGAGCCCAAGTTGCACTTGGGCTGATGGTCCATCAGCATCATCCTCACCACTGCCATCCTCACCACCTCCATCCTCAGCCCCTCCAATGTCTTGAGTCCTTCTGGTACCTCTCCCAGMCTGAAGTGAGGTTTCGGAGGGTCCAGGTTGTGTCCGGCGGCAGCGCACTGAGGAGCAATGGCTGGGGCTGTCTTCTTTGCTCCTTGGGAGAGCAGCATGGTTTTGGCACCTGAGTGTTTGCCACATCACCTTGGCTGGTGGTGGTGACACCATTGTCTCTCTTCAGGGCAAAGGACGCGTGCGACGTGGCGCCTACCCCAGCCCAGCGTCCCCCGTCACCGGGCGCTTGCCCTCGGTGACAGATGTCCCTGAGGAGACCATGAGCAGTGAGGAAGCCATGGAGATGGAGGTGACGGAGCAGCAGCAGGTGGCCATGCAGCAAGAGGAGAAGGTGCTGACCGAGCAGATCGAGAGCCTGCAGAAGGAAAAGTGAGTCTGGATGAGGGTTTGAGCCACATCCCTAATTTATGGATGCTGTTTGACATCATGTGGTTGATGACTGGAGGGTTCCACCCCTCCATGATCTCTTGGCGCATGTGCATCCCTTTCCCCTCTCCACCTTTTTGGTCCCATTGGGWCAATGGAACTGGGTTGGTTTTGCAGAGAGGAGCTGACATTCGAGATGTTGACACTGGAGCCCCGCGCCTCCGACGACGAAACCCTCGAGTCCGAAGCCTCCATTGGCACCGCTGACAGCTCYGAAAATTTGAACTTCGACTCCGAAGGAGCCATCTCCGATCGCTCGGGTAAATCCAGGTGTTCTTGGGTTTATGATGAAGTGGTTTGGACCTTCAAAGGTCATCAAGTCCATCCCCCTGTCATGGGCAGGGACGCCTTCCACTGGGACTTTCTGTCGCTTGGGGAAGGGTTATTTGGGGCTTTTGAGTGCAGAGAAGAGGGTTAAGGGTTCAAGCATGTGGCCCTGGGGAGGTGGGTGGAAGCAGCCGGGGTTGGTGGGGAGGTGAACATTGCTCCAGCACCACCGTGTCATGGGCAGTGACACTGCCTCCACTGAGATGCTGGGAATGTTGTCCTGGCTTCAATGGCACGTGTCCCCAAGGAGTGGGGTGGTTGGATGCTGGGTGGTTTTGGGGTGTTGACCCTCTGTGGTCCTTCTGTCCCTGCAGAGAGAAGCTTAGCACTTACCTCCCTGCGCCCCGCCAAGGCCGAGGGGCCGAGCCGGCTGCGACGGCACCCCCGGATGCGGCCGGACCCGGTGGAGCTAACCGATGCCTCCATCTCCTCCTCCTCCTCCTCCCAGTCGTCCACCTCCTGCTTGCCCCACCTGCCCCGGAAGCGCTTCCAGATGTACTCCAAATCGCCTTTCTACCGAGCGGGGGGACATGGCGAGGCCCCCGAAACCCGGGCAAGCCCCGAGGGCCTGGCGGGGCCTCTCCGTTATCCTGAGGACCGGCCTCAGTTCACCACCCGCGGGACCTTCAACCCGGAGAAAGGCAAACAGAAACTGAAGAGCGTGAAAACTTCCCCCCCCAAAACCAAAGAGCCCCCAGATGGGGGACCAGGGGGCACACGCAAGARGAATCCTGAGGCTGATTGCACCGCTGCCCAACCCCTTGTTCTCCTGGGGAGCAACGAGTTCATGGTCTGAGATGCTCCACCCCAGGGCTGTGTCCATGCCGGGGCATCCTCCCCATCGGCAGTGTTCCAATGGATTCCTCGTTAACACCAGGGGGATGAATTCTTAATTAAAAAGGCCGGGGGGGGCGGTTTTAATGGTGGCCTTAAAGATTTGGGGGGGTTGAGACCTTCGGGGGGGCAGGGTTGGACCGGGATGGGGAGCACTGGCTGGCTCCTGCTACCTTCCCCTCGGAGCATCCCACATCTTGGAGCATCYGCCGCCAAGTCCTCGTGCCGAATCGCCGTCGCCTGTTGGTAGGAGCAAACCAAGCCTAAAACTCCCGTGGGAGCATCCCGAGCCGGCGCCGGCTCCACTGCAGCCAAGCTCTCCGCGCTTTAACCACCTCATCCACGCCAACGCCGAGCGCATGGAAAAGCGTTAAAATCTGCCAAAAATCACCTTTTTCCTTTCGTTTTTTATTTTTTAATGAGACCTAACCACCTTTCTTCTTTTTTTTTGAGACCATCAGTATTAAAAAATAATAATAATAATAATAATCGAGGACTACTTGAAGCGATATTTGTTTATATGCCGGTTCCCGGAGTTTCGTGTAAATATATATATATTTTTATTTTTTTTTTTTATATATTTTTCCCCAGACTGAACTTTTTTTTGTTGKTTTTTTTTTGTTTGTTTGTTTTTTGATTTTTTGGGTTTTTTTTAATTATTATTATTATTATTATTTTTGGGCCGGGGAGGAGGGGAGCGATGGGCTGAGCCATCCTTGGTGTCACCACCAGTGTCATCGACCATCGCTCAATAAAACATGGAGTTTTATTTTCAGCAAGAAATCCCTGGAGGTGTAATTAGCCCATCATAGGACTAATTAACGACGCTAGCTAATGACTCACCTCGTAATCCCTCTCCTATCGTCATCATCGTTACCCTCAGTGGCGCCCAGAGAAGCTCCGGGTACCGAAAGACCTCTGGAAAGGCAAAATTAGGAGCCCCGGGACACTAATTAGATTTATAAAGGCTGGATCCGTCCTTCCAGGTGGGCCGGGCTGGGGCTTGTCCTTTCCCAAAACGCCATCAAAAATGGGGAAAATAGCAAAAAATTGAGTTTTCCTGAGTATTTTGTCTTTTCCTGGCATCCCTGGGTTTAGTTGAGCTGCCCCTTGGTCCCCTCACCCCCTGCCCATTCCAGGGATGGTTTATTTATTTGGGTTATTTTTTATTTGATATTTTAACTTTTTTTTCATTTTCTCTTTAATTTTTTTCCAATGGGGGAAGCAACAGATGCCACAGGGAGAGCAGGAACAGCATCAGTCTCGGCACTGCATCCTGGGAGCGGAGCAAAACCAAGTCAATCACCCCAATCCATGGGGGAAATTGGGATTTTCCCAGCTCCAGAGGGGAAAATAGGGCTTTTGGGACTGACTGGGATGCGCTGGGAAGGCAGATGGTGACCGTGACAGTGGAAGCTCCTGGGGAGCCACCCCAAATTCCCCAGGAGCTGGGATTGGAGAGAACAACTGAGTGCTTGGCACCAAACCAACTGTTTGAGCCTCTTGAACTAAAAACCCTGGAATTGCCCTTAAAACAGCTCAGGGTGAGGAGATCCTGGGGGTAGGTGAAGGTCTCCAGCCTCATCCTCAGGTTTCTCATCCCGGTGGGATGAGAGCAAGGACGGCAGATCTGGCTCACATATATATGTATGTGTGTATGTATAATTTCTTTGGGAATATATATTTTTCCTTATATATATAATATCTATAAGGATAATATAAGGAAAATATATTTAAATAATATTTTTATATATAAAGAACATATATAACAATATATATTCTATATATTAAAAATATGCACACAAAAGAATAAATATTCTCTGTATAATTAAAAAATACATAAAAGAATATCTATAAAGACTAAATTTATGTATTTTCTATTTCTTTTATATATAGTACATATTTATATATAAATATATGATATATATTCTGCATACAAAGAATATATATTTCTTTATGAATATATGTTTATATATTTATATATAAAGAAGTATATAAAGGAAATTAATTATATATTTCCTTATGTATATGTTTTATGTATTTCTATATATAAGGAAGTATATATATATAAAAAGGAAATATGTACTATGTACAAAGAATATTTATTACTTTATATATATTTAATGTATTCTCTATGTAGAAACATATTTAATGTTATATAATTTAAACATTTAATATGTTTAATGTATATGCTCATATATGTTTCTTCACGTATATTTATATATTTCTTTATATAAAGGATGTATTTCTCTATAAAGAAATATATAAAGGAAATATTAAAAAAGAATATATATTTTCTCTCTATTTCTTCATATATAAAAATGTATGGAATGTAGAGAAAATATATGGCAAAAATAGATTTCTTCATATCGATAAATGTATGGAATATATATAGAATATATAGAAAATATATTTCTTTATATATATAATATATTTGCGGTTATATGTATAAAGCAAAACATATATAAAAGAAATAAATACATATATATATATATATATACATATATATATATAAAACCCTGTCAGGAGCTGAGCAGGACTGGAGGGATAATGGGGTGTTCCAGGGTGCCCCTTCTCCTGGCATCTCCCCCTCCTTCCCAGCGCTTCCCGCCATGGCTGGATTCGGGGTCCCAAAGGGTTTTCTGGAGCGGCTGAATGTACTGACTACTGGAGGGGCTGCGAGGGGAATTATTGTTATTTTTCATGGAAAGTTTTCTAAGTAATTTATAAGTCGCTGCGTGTAAATTAAACAAAGTCTGTATGTAAGAGGATATATTATCCCGCGTCGCCCGCGCTCGGAATCGTGTACAAACYGACAACAAAAGAGAAATAAAAGTGTCATTCTACAAAGGCCAAGAATTCCCGGAGGGACGCTGTTCCTGCTGCCCCTCGCCCACACTCTAGAGGCCCTGGGAGGTTGGTCCATTTGTTCCATGGGGTTGTGAAGTTGTGGATTTTCCCGATCCCCCAGGTGGATGGATCAGCTCAACATCCCGATCCTGTGGGATTGAGGAGCTGGGATGGGGAGCCAGGGCTCCAGATCAATTCCCTTCAGATTGTTTAATGCTGGTTATTCACATTCACATTATTTATGTTCAGAGAATTTCTAGTTATCTTATTTGATATTCCCATTATTTCTATTTATTTMGATACAGTTTATTTATATTCAATTTATTTTAATCAGATAACTTATATTTAGTTTGTATCTAGATAATTTATTTTCAATTTATCTGTATTCAGATTATTTCATATTAATCTATTCAGAATATTTCTATTCAGATTACTTTTCRGTAGATTAGTTATTTTCAGTTTATTTCTGTTCAGATTATTTAATTTGACTTCTGTCCACATTATTTAATTCAGATTATTTTCAATCCCATTCATTCTGTTTCTCTTACTTATATTCAGATTGTTTATTTTCAATTATTTCTACTGAGACTATTTCAGATTATTTAGTTTCATTGTATTTCTGTCCACAGTATTTAATTCAGATTACTTCCAATCAGATTATTTATATTTATCTTTTTTATATTCAGATAATTTTTTCATTTATTTCTATTCAGATTATTTTAGAKTATTTATTTTCATTTTATTTTTATTCCTATTATTTCTATCAATCTTATTTGTATTGATTATTTAATTCAGATTATTTATACTCATTTTACTTATATTTAGCATTTTCCTACTCAGATAATTTATTTTCAATGTATTTATATTCAGATTATTAATTTTTATTTATTCCCATTCAGGTTATTAACATTCAGCTGGTGACCCCCCATTCCCCATCCAAGGGGACCCAAATCATTGGCACAGGGAGTCTGGCTGCAAAACCCTCTTTATTCTGAGTATAAAACAGGGGGACACAGGAGGGAGCCCCCCGGGACATGGGGCCGAGGATCCATCACCGTGTGTCCCCTGGGATCACGGAGCTGAAGTCGGGACAAGGGGGTCCCGGGCAGGGGTCACCCCTGTCCAGTGTCACCTGCGGGCTGGGATCGACCCTAGGATGTCCTGGTCTGGGGTCACACTGGGCCAGTGTCACCCTCAGGTTAGCATCACCCCTGGGCTGGTGGCACCCCCAGGTGGCACCACCCTTGGCCAATGTCACCCTCGGGCTGGCGTCACCCCCAGGATGTCCATCATCCCCAGACAGTGTCACCCTCGGGCTGGTGTCACCCCAGGCTGGCACCACCCTTGGCCATTGTCACCCCTGTCTGATGCCCCCTGGGTGGCAGCGGGTCCCCATGGTGCCCATGTGCCTTTGCCTGCGTTCCTCCAGCGTTCGGGACAGGGGCACCATTGAGCCCCCACCCCAGTGAGGTGCTGCCGGAGCACTGGGCACGCACGTGAGGACATCCCCCTCCCACCAGCTGTCCCCAGTAAACCTGGTCCCRCCTCCCAGCTGCCGCAGCATTCCACAGTCCTGGCCACCACCTGGAGACGGGACCCATGGGCACCTTCACAAGCCAGGGCGAGGACACCCRGGGTGGAGGTGACGGTGCCAGCACAGGGTGACAAGCCAGGTGACAGCAAGGAGACGGGGTCAGTTCTTGAACATGTCACACAGCAGCTTCTCCATGGGCGTGTTGCCGATGGTGCGGCGGAAGAAGAGCAGCTCCACGCGCTCCGAGGAGATGAAGCGCAGCGCCGGGAGGAGCAGCAGCAGCTTCCCGAACCTGGGGGACRGAGCGGTGGCCATGGGGTGGGTGTCCCACCCCGGTGTCACCTGTGGGGATGTGGGGACAGCAGTACCTGACGGGTTGCCCAGGGTAGTGGGAACGGTTGTGCTGGCCCAGCATCACCTGCGACTGGTCCTGCAGGTTCTCCACCTGCTCAGGGTCCTTCAGGCCGCGGGTCTCTGCGGGGACAGAGGGGTGACAGGCAGGGGAGGGGCACAGGGATGGTCAGTGGCCGAGGCTCGGGGGTGGCCTCACCTGGTTTGAAGAGCACCACAGCCTTCATGCAGGCAAATTCCGTGGGGTCGACGGCCAACGCCTTGAAGCGGCCGAGGGTCTCCTGCAGTGCCCGGACATCCAGGGCGGCCGGCAGCAGCTTCCCTGCGGCCGGTTCAGGGACAGCCAGCAGCGGGCAGCTCTCCAGGGGCATGGACCACTGGATGGCACAGAGCAGGAACAGCTCGCTCCATGCTTCCTCCAGCAGGATCACCTGGGGAGAGCGGGGGGAGCCCCCAAACCCCTGTCACCCCCAAAGTCTCCAGCACCTGCAGCCACCGTGGCTGGTTGGGCTGAAGAGCGTCTTCTGCAGGGAAACCCAAGGATGTTGTAGAGAAGCTCCAGCCATCCACACCCCACTGGGTGCTACCTATTTTGGGGTTCCTGCTGCCCCATATTTTGGGGTTCCTGCTGCCCCATAGGCGCATCCCAACCCCACCTGGTCGCGGAAGGGCAGGTTGGAGAAGACGGGCAGGTTCTTGGCCCATTTCACGGCCATGAAGAGGAGGCGTGCAGAGGTCTCATAGATGTTTTCAGGGCTGGCTGCTGGGTATGGCGCCATCTGGTACTCGCCAGTCGCCCGCTCTGGCTCACTGCCTGTCACATCCACTGTCTCATCCGCTGCGGGGGTGGAAGAGGACACTTGTCACCACACCACGGGGACAGCCCCCACCTGTCCCCACTGGCAGCCACTCACCATCCTCGGGCTCCAGCTTGGCGCAGGTCTCGGCCGTCATCAGGCTGGCCATGAAGCGATGGTTGGTGGGTGGTGTGGGTGCTCGGGGACCCGGGGTGACAGCGATGGTGGCACCAGGACCACGAGGAGCCGGACAGGGTGATGGGGGGACCTCACGTGTGGTGGCCACATGCTCTGGGGGCAGCTCGGCGTCCAGCTCGATGCTGTCCAGCCGGACCTGGGCTGTGCTGCGGGGCTGGCGCTCGTTCTGCACAGCTGTAGGGACAAGGTGGTATCAGCACCGGCCATTCCGCTGTCATCCCCTGCCGTTCACCACCGTGTGTCTGCCCACATCTCACCATCCTTGTTCATGCCAGCCTGCAGGCACTTCTTGAGCCGGCAGGCCTGGCACTGGTTGCGGTGAGCCTTGTCCACTGGGCACAGCCCCGTCCCCGCCTGGCACCTAGGGGACAGGTGACACCTGGCTGCAGCCCGTGAGGTGGCCCCTGTCCCCGAAGAGGGTCCTGCTCCCATGGGTGCCATGTCCTGGGGGTGCTTTGCCCCTGTTGGGTGTCTTGTCCCCCACCATGGGTTCCCTCCATCCAACAGGAGTGCCCCATCCCAGTGAATGTCCTGCCTTGGTGGGTGTTTTGGCCCTGTCAAGGGGCTCTGAACACCTTCTCCCCAGATCRCTCTCCCCCTGGGTGCCTGTTCTCTGCATGGGTTGAAGTCCCCCTGGGTCCCTGCCCCACCCATTGTCCATGCCCTGGGGTCCCTGCCCTGCTGGGTGTCCATCCCATGGGACCCTACCCCACTGGGTGCCTGTCCCCAAGCCCCCTGTCCTGCCAGGTGTCCATCTCCAAGGTCCCTGTCCCACTGGGTGTTCATCTCCTCCCTGCTTGGTACTCCATCCCATGGCTTCCCATCCCACTGGCTTTATGTCCACCTGGTCCCTGCCCCAGTGGGTGCCCATCCCCCGGGACCCCTACTCTGCTGTGTGTGCATACCCTGCTGGGTGCCTGTCCCTCCCATTCCCGCCCCGAGTGTCCATCCTCTGCATCCTCTGGATCCCTGCCTCTCTGAGTGGACATCCCTGGAGTCCCTGCCCTGAAGGACATCCTGTCCCCCATGGTGTCTGACCCCAGGGTCCCTGCCCCACTCGGGTTCATGCCTGCCTGGATGCCTATTCTCTGTGTCCCTGCCCCGCTGGCTGCCCGTCCCCCCCACTCTCTGCCCCATGGGGCCCCCCACACCTCTTCCCACCTGTAGATGAGCTTCCTGCGGACGCTGCGCTTGAAGAAGCCGCTGCAGCCGTTGCAGGCGTAGATGCCGTAGTGCTTCCCACTGCTGGTGTCCCCGCACACCTTGCACAGCAGCACTGGGCTCAGCGCCTTCCCCGGGGCCGGGCTCAGCCCTGCGGGAGTGGAGCCGTCATATTTGGGGTGATTCTGGGCATCCCGATGTCTCTCGTCCCTCCCGCCAGTCCCTGCTGCCTTCCAGCAGCCTGGAGATGGGGTGGTTCCCGTCTCCGCTGGTTCAGTCCAGGGACATGGATGGGGACACCTCAGGTACTCCACACAGGGTTCAGCATCTTGCCACACCCCAGCACACACAATGACGTGTGATGAGCTCTCACAGGAGTTTCGAAAATAAAAAGGGATGAAACTACGTCCCTAGGGATGGGGACATCAGGCGTCCCAGGAAGGGGTCTCTGAGCATCCCAGAGAAGGGCTGCAATCGGGGATGGAAAGKGTCCTGGAGAAGGGACACCTCTGGGGACATAGGGCATGCCAGACAACGGTCACAGCAGAGAACTGTGGAGACCCTGGAGAAGGGCCAGGGTCRAATGGCACCCAGAAGAGGAATGTCACTGGGGATCCTGGGGATCCTGGAGAAGGAACACAAATGAAGACTATGGACATCATGGACAGGGTCGGGCACTGCAGGCATCCTGGCCTAGAGAAGTACCACAATGSGATTCTCAGCCTCTTGGAGAAGGGTGATAGATGAAGACCCCAGGCATCCCAGAGGACCATGATGGGGACCCTGGGCACCCAGAARAAGGACCATGAGGAAAAGCCCAGCCACTATGGAGGTTGTGGAAGGAGAACCCAAACATCCCAGACAAGAACCATGAAGGGGACACTGGGTGTCTTGGAGATGGACCATGATACGCATCCCCAGATATCTTGGAGAAGGACCACGATGGGGACCAAAGGCATCCAGAAGAAGGCCATGATGGGGACGCCAGGCATCTTGGAAAAAAACTGCAATGAAGGACCCCATGGTGATTGACCATAATGGGCACTCCAAGTATCCCAGAGAAGAACCATGAGGAAGACCCCCAGGCAYCTTGGAGAATGACCACAGTGGGGGCCCTGCCACCCCAGAGAAAGACCCGTGTCCCACCGTGTCGCACCCGCTCCAGCAGAACCACCTCTTACCCGTGGGACTCTCCTCCAGCCCGGCGCTCACCACCGACCCGGCTGGGGACGCAGCCATCCCGCACCCGGCGTTCCCGACCTGTTCCTCTCCTGTCCCTCGGGATCCCCGCGGAGGGTCTGGCGAGGCGCTGGGTGTCCGGCAGCTCTGCGGCCAGCGCGGCTCTTGCCTTGCTCCCTTCAAGGCGGCTTAGCGGCGGGCGCTGTGTAAGCAGCCGCCTCTTTGTCACCCTCTTAATCTTTAGTGTCTGCGCGGGGCGGGGGGGATCAATCAGCCACGCGATGAAGAATTAAAAAGGTGCTGAGCCCCAGCCCTGTAACCCTAAACCCCGCGACACCCAAGCCACCCCCTCCGCGCGCCGCCGCGGGCCACCGTGGGGGTGTCACCCTGTCACCGCGTGTGCCCCCCCAGCACTGTGAGGCCGAGATTGCGGCAGAGGACGGAGATGGGGCTTGGGGTGGGGACCCCCCATATGTGCCGTCCCCCCCTTGGGACCCACCATGTCCTGTAAGCGCATAAGCCCTTCACTAAGGCGGTTAGAGGGGAATAACGAAAAGTGGTAATTAAGGGGGGTAATTTCCCTGCCCCCAAGTAATTAATTACYGGCCCTGATGGCGAGGGGAGGGTGGATGCTCGGTGGGGGCCCCGCTGTGCCTCAGCATCCCCTCCCGGGGACGGTGGGGGGGCCCTGGGATGTCGGGGCTGCTGACACCGCAGCGGGTGGGGGCCAGGTGGCCCCCGGGGTTACGCAACCACCGCTAAACCCTCGCGGTGACAGGGCAGCACAATTTGGGATTTGTGGGCTTTAGCCGCTAAACCCCCCCCGCCCAGCTCAGGGGGGTGGCGKGTGGCCACCGTCACCGGCCCGGGCTGTCCCCAGCGATGGGCCAGGCTGAGGACAGGGGTTCCTGGCCTGCTGTGCCCCTCCCGGAGGGGGCTCAGGGGTGTTGATGCCGTGAAGGTGTCCCAGGGGACAGGCACTGGCAGCAGGTCCATGCTGAGGGCTGGCAGCAGCGACTCCAGTGGATCTGGGGGCTGGGAGTCACCTCTCTGGCATCCCTGACGGCTGTGTGGCTCCATCCCCACTGCCTGCAGCATTCCTGCATCCCCCCTACCCACAGCATGGCTCCATTATCCTGAATACAACCTCCTTCCATGTCCCCTGCCTGCAGCAGGACATTCCTCCATCCTCCTGCCTRCAACCTCCTTCCATCCCTTTTGCCTGCAGCATTTCTCCATCCTCACTGTCTGCACCCTGACGCCATCAACCTTGCCTGCAACATGGCTCCGTGTTCCCATATGCAGCATCATTCCATCACCCTTCCTGCCTCTACATGGCTCCACCATCCTTCCTGCCTGCACCATGGCCCCACCCCTGCCTGCACCACAGCTCCATCCCTGCCTGCACCACGGCTCCATCCCTGCCTGCACCACGGCGCCATCCTTGCCTGCACCACGGCTCCATCCCTGCCTGCACCACGGCGCCATCCTTGCCTGCACCACGGCTCCATCCCTGCCTGCACCACGGCGCCATCCCTGCCTGCACCACGGCTCCATACATCCCCTGCCTCCAGCACCCTTGCACCCCGGGACCCCCTGTCCCCCCAGGGTGCCCTGTCCCACCCGCAGCCCCCTGTCCTGACCCAGATCTCTGACCGCCGCCATCTGCGGCAGAGGCCACCCTCCTCCCGCGGCAGAATTATGACGCTGGGCTAATGCGGAGGGAGCAAGCTGTCACCTCCCTGCCTGGCCCTTGGGCGCCTCCACACCCTTRGCCCATGGGTGAAACCCCCCCGGTGCCCGATCGGGGAGCACCTGCACCCCGGGGCRCCAGCCCACCCGTGGGGGACGCGGGCGGCCAGTGCCGGGGGTTCCGGGTGCAGCCAGCGTGGCGATACAGCTGAGTCGGCTAATTTGCCCGTCCCCTCCTCGCCGTCGGGTAAAAGCCAGCTCCGGAGTGGGGATTTGGGAGGGGGATTAGCTGGGCCAACCATCTGCTGCCAGCCAATCATCAGCACCCCCAGGAAAGCCAATAATTACAAAAATATGGTTTCCCACCCCGTTTCTCCATTACACCCAGCTGGGTGCCGTCCCCGAGGTGGGGTCCCTGTGGAGCAGCACSCTGTCCTCTTCCCAGGGGTGACGGCCCCATGAGTACCCAACTGAGCACCCGTGGGGGCCCAACCCATGGTGTTTTGGGGAGTGACCCAAGCAGGCCTGACGCCGCGGCCGAGGGGCTGTGGGCGGCGGGTGGGGGTGAAGGAGCAAATGTTAAAGCCCGCAGCGGGGTCGTGACTCGGCTCGGTGACAGACGCTGGGGCAGATGCCACAGGATTACCCAGCCTAAAACCTTGGGATCTGCCCCCCTTCCCCCCAGCAGGCAAAGAGCGTTTAATTACTAATTTACTAATTACCCAAAGATGCTGGCGACGGCCTTGAGTCCTGCAGTCAGGAGCAGCCCCAAGGCTCCCRCCGCCCTAATCCCACTGGCCATGGGGAGCTGGCGGATGCGCCCTGGCCAGGGACAGCTCGACTGGGGACATGGAGTGACCCAGGGAGGCACCACTGTCCTGGCAGTCCYGCTCCTATTTGTGATGGCATGGGTGGTGGGGAATAGGACAGGACAGTAAGGACGAGGAGAGGAAGAGAACATGATGGGAATCAGGAGATAGTGGGGAAACAGTGGGGACTGGGAGGGAATGATGGAGACCAGGAGGAGTGGATGGGTGTGGAGGGGAGATGATGGGGACCAGGAGGTGACAACAGAGATCAGGAGAGGTGATGGGAATGAGGATGAGATGGTGGAGACCAGGGTGGAGTCATTTGGAACCAGGAGGAAATGATGGGGGTGAGGATGGGGTACTTTGAAACCAGGAGAGAATGATGGGGACCAAAAGGAGATGGCGGRGACCAGGAGAGGACAACAATGATCAGGAGGGCATGATGGGAACCAGGAGGAGGTGATGAGGACTGGGAGGGGATGATGAGGATGAGGAGCAGACAGTGGGAACCTGGATGTTTTGATAGTAACCCAGAGACAATAACAAATGTGGAGAGCAGAAGGTGACAGCAGTGACCAGGAAGAGATGATGGAGATCGGGACATGACAATAAGGACCACATGAGGATGATGGTGATCAGGAAGGTGTTATGGGGATCAGGAGGGGGCAGTGGGATGCAATAAGGATGGATGAAGATCATAAGGGGATAGTGAGGAGTGAGATGGGATGATGGGGACTGGGAGAGGAGGATGGGGACCAGAAGGGTGCAATGGGTACAATCTGGACAACACAACAGAGACCAGGAGAGGATGGTGGAGACCAGGAGGGAACAAGACCAACAAGAAGATGACATGAAGTTCTGTGAGGGTGGCTGTGGGACTGGAGGTGGCTGGGAAGGGTTAATGTGGCTCCCTGTGCTGAGCCGGGCCCAGGCCAGGCTCGGGTTTCAGCTGTAATTAGCTCTTGTTTATTGGAGGCTCCTTGATAAATGATTCTTTGGAGGTTGCCCGATGACAGAGGGTGACAGTCACCTACCTGAGCCCTGCTAAAGCCTTCACTGACCCCCAGCACCAGGATTAAAGTTTAATGTGACTCTGAAGCTGACCCCGGGCATGCACTGCCCTGGGGACATGCAGCTGGGGACAATCTGGTGGCCATCCCTGGGACATGGGGCTGAATACGGGCTGGTGGCCTCCCAGGGCAAGAAGGTTTTGGCACCAAGTGGTGATTTCTCACCAGCCTGGTGGCCAATAATTACCAAGGCATTACGGCCACRGGGCCTTTTCATTACTCCTTTGGGGTCACCCAAGAGGTTTGTGGATGAAATGTCACACCAGGTTGGGTTTGTCCCCCTGGGACTGGCCCTACAGGATGGGCACAGTGCCACGGCGCAGCCGGTCCAGCCACATTCCCAGGCACCGGYGGAGCCACGTGCCCATGCCAAGAGCCACCGCGGTGCTCGCTGGGGCAGGCTGAGGTCCTGCCCCGCAGCCACCTTTGGAGCAGCAGCAGCTTGGGAACCACGGTGGAGTGAGGTGACTTGGAGGTGACCCCAAGGTGAGGGAGCAGGGCATGGAACGAGCACCGAGGCCGCAGCTTGGGTTTTGGCAGGGTGACATGTCACCACAGCTGTGGGATCGATAGAGGTCCCCGAGGTATGGGGTACCTGTCCCCAGCTCTCAGGACATCGTGTTTTCTCCTTGCAGATGAACCTCTTCGCCCAGGTAAAGGGGGAACCGGCAGGGAGGACACCTGCAACCGGGTGATCCCACCCCTTCGCCATAGCACCCAGCACTCCTGGACCCCGCAGCTGCGACCTGCCTGGTGCTGGGTCTGGGTGGGGGGAACGGCCTGGGAGGCTGGGCTGGCATGGGTGCTGGCTGGCATGGGTGCTGGCTGGGAGGGGTGCTGGCAGGGATGGGTGTCAGCAGGGGACAAGTTTTGGCAGGGGACAGGTGCCAGCAGGTGTGGGTCCCCGGCTCGCTCTGCCTCCTCTCCCACAGGTGAGCTCCTTCCTGCAGGCTCTGCAAGCCCCAGACTGGCTGTTCCTCCAGCCCTGGCACTGGCTGGGCTCCTGGGTACGGCAGGTTTGGGGGTGCTGACATGGGGACTCTGGCCAGGGGCTCGGGCAGGGGGTGGCAGCAGCCCAAGGAGGGGCTGAGCCCTGACACTGGTACCACTGGGGCTGACACACTGTGTTTGCCCCTGCAGGTGAACAGCTCCAGGCAGGTAAGTGCCAGCATTCCTGCTGTGTCGTGCACCACCCATCTCACCCCTGGCACAACCAGGCTGAGTCCTGCACACCCTGCCTATTCCTCRGCACCCATGGGTGCTCAGCACCTAGAGGAAGTGGCCCCTTCCCAGAGGGTTTCCATCCATGGGGAGCCAAGCTGTGCCTAAGCCACCAAGGATGTGGGATGAGCCCATGGGTCAGTGATGCTGCTGGTGTTCCCAGTGCACCGGTGTACCTGAAACACAGCTGGGTCCCCAGGCAGTGGCCGGAGCAGTGACCACAGCGGGGTTCTTCCTCTGCGAGGGGCTGCTGGGACAACACTTCCATGTGGTCCCCAATGGGGTGGCTGAGCCCCAGCCCGGGGACCTCTTCCTCTTCCCGCTGGCSTCGGCAGGCCCCAGCTGGTGGGGCAGCCACGCCGGCGTCTACTGCGGTGACGGGGAGATCATCCACCTGGAAGGTGAGCCCCAGCAGGTGTCACGGCATGGGAAYATGCCCAGGGAAGGGACGCAGGGTACAGAGTCCCCTTTGCCCCACAGGCAGCTCGGGGATGTCACCATCAGGGATCGTGGCCAAGCACGGCAAGAGCCACCTCCTGCGGGCACGGGGCCCGGCCAAGGTGCTCCGGAGGAAGGGAGGGCTGGACGTGGCCGCCCTGCAGCGGCGGATCCGGGCAGCCATGGACCAGGCGGTGGAGTACGACGCCGTCACCTGCAACTGCATCCACTTYGCCCTCGCCCTGCTGGGGCTGGGCCACCTCGCTGGCGCCATGGTGGGTGCCACCACCAGAGCAGGTGCCACCACTCTGAGACCTGCTCCAGCCAAGTGTCACCAAACCTCTCCTTCTCTCCCAGGTGTCCCCAGCGCTGCAGTGATGGAGGTGACRGTGCTCCCGGGGAACATGTGGGGCTGGAGCATCCCTCCCTGAGGACCAGAGCTGCAGCAGCGATTTGGCAGTCCTCCCGTGTGGCAATAAACAGTTGCATGGAAATCCTGTGCCAGCCCTGTTTGACTTGTTGTTTTCTCAGTTTTCCCAGAAGTTGTTGTCATGTCCCACCTTGACAAAACTTGAACAGAGCAGCTGCTCTTCTCTCTCTGTGGCCTCTTGAGACAAACATCTGCCTCTTTCATTGCTGGCATTTGATTTTGAGCAGAAAAATTAATATTCCGTGGGCTGCTGGGTTGAAAATGGGCCAAATGGCTGGACCAGGTCTGGTTGGAGGCAGTCACTGGTGGTGTACACCAGGAGTCAATTCTGGGTCCACATCTCTGAAGTGCTGGGTCCTGTGCTGGGCTCTCAGGCTCAGGAGAAACATGAATGTGCTGGAGAGACACCAGCAAAGGGCCACCAAGGGTCTGGAGCATGTCTCATAGGCAGAGAAGCTGAGAGAGCTGGGGCGGTTCGATTTTATCAGTGTGTATGGGGTGGGGAAAGAAGGTGGAGTCAGGCTCTTCTCTGTGGCTCTTGAGAGTTGGAGTGTCCAGGAAAGCAGCAGGGTCCCCAGGGAGGTCTGAGACCCAAGCAGGATTGAGGGTGCTGGGAGGGCTGAGGGGTCCCTGGTGGGGCTGGGGTGGATGTGTCCCCTTTCTCTGCACTGAAGATTAACTGCTGTGCATTAATTAGATGCTTTATTCAATTCTGCCACCTGGACTGTGCCTATTTTCCCTCTCTGCCTCATTCCTGTGGGCTGGGGTAAGCACTGCCCCATCCACACCAGCCCTGGGGCTGGGCAGCTGCCTGGAAAAACAATAACAGGAATATCTGCCAACAGCGAAAAGTACCTGGGAAAAATCAAAAAAAAGCAAACAAAATCCCAACTATAATGATTTCAATAATTATATCTATAATAGCTATAATTTATATTAATTTATTATATGAAAATATATAAAAACATCATAAGATCTATAGTCATGTCTATAATATCTATGTATTTCTACATAATTGCATCTATAGTATATAATAATACAGTTAATATATAATAATATATCTAATATCTAATAATATCTATCATGTTATTTGTAATAATATATAATTTATATCTATAACAATATATATAAGACTAATATAAATTGACACAATACCTAATATATACAATAATTCAGATATCATACATCATCTATACTATATAGCATATAATGTAGAATATATAATACAATAATAGAATATAAATTATAAAATATTGAATTATATAATACAATATATAGTACATAATGCACAATATGCAATATATAATATACCCTGTGTTATATACTATATACTATATAACGTAACTAATGTAATATGCAATATAACAAAGTATAACATATAGCATATATAACATATTGCATATATTACATGAGATAAAGATTTCAGAGCGCAAAACGTTTTACGGATAACGTATAATATAGTATGACTGAATATGGAATGAATATAATTGTATAATTAATATAATGTGCAATATATTACAATGTAGTGCAATAAATAACATGCAATATATGGTATATAGAATGCAGCATGTAATAGAATATATAAATTATATATAGTATATAATATAAACAGATGTCTGTTATGTATACTGCACACTGTATTATGTATAATATAATGATGTATTAAACAATAATATAATGTAATATAGTATGATATGATAACATCTGAACATATTATTTACTATAATCTAATCTAATTTTAATATGTCTCGTTGTACATACTAAAGTCTATTCCTATAATTATAGATTTTCACGATTCTGGTCTGGTATGATGTACGCGCCGTGAGCTCTGTGACAGTCGCTATATCACAGATACGTCCCCGGCACTGCTCCCCCGAACCCCACCCGTGTCCCGCTGCCCGGCTCCCAGACCCGTGCAGGGGCGGGGGCTGCGGGGCCGGGACCGTCCTGGGGGTGCGGAGCCGGCCCCGCGCTCCCGCCCGATGCCGGCGGGGGTCGATCCCGCCGGGCGCTGCCCCCGGKAGGGGGCCGGGGCCGGGCCCGTCCCCGCCCGCGCTGACATCAGTTCCCGCGTCCCCCCCGCATCCCGCATCCCGCATCGCTCCCGCCGCCATGGCCGCCAGCCCGGCCTACGGCGAGGAGAAGGGCGGCTCCTCCAGCCTGGGCGAGCCCGAGTACGGCCACGACCCCGCCAGCGGCGGCATCTTCTCCTCCGACTACAAGAGGTGGGGACAACGCGGGCACCGCGGACMAGGACGAGCCCGGCCGGGTGGCCGCCGCCGCAGGCCTTGGCCGCCGTCCTCGGCGGGGACGCGGGACCCGAGCCGGGGCTGGAGCGGCCGCCGGGGTGGGGACGGGGACGGGGATGGGGATGTGGATGAAGATGGCGATTGGGATGTGGATAGGGATGAGGAGGGGACAGGGATGGGACCAGGGGATGCGGTCACGCCGCCACCACCGTCACTGCAGGTTGCAAAGGCCGGGGAGGGTTTTGTGGGAACACCGCGGAGTTTTGGAGATGGTGCGGTTGGGGGGGATGTGCTGGGACCCCCACTGCACCCCCACCCTCGGGCTGGGGCATCCCGGGCACGGTGTTCCCAGCACGGGGTCTGCTGGCTCCTGTGGCTCTCCTGAGGTGACGCCCCACACACGCACATCGAGGTCCCCAGTGGGGCCAGGAAGGATTGAGAAATGTCACCCCTGCGTGGAACAGGCTGTGGAGAGGATCAGAGATACAGGCGAAGATGAGGGGCCTCCAGAAGTTGCAGGAATATATCTTTGTCCCATCCTGCCGTCAGTGTTCCCCCCCCTCGATGCCCCAGCAGGAAACCACTGTCTGGCAGCGTCACTCTCTCTACACTCTCTCTATCCCTGGCCATGTCCCCCTGTCTGCCAGTGTCCCCCCATCCCTGCCCCTCTGGCAGTGTGCCACACTCTGGCAGTGTCCCCTCATCCCCAGTCCCCTGGCAGTGCCCCCCACTCTGAATGTGTCCCCCACCCTGACCTCTTGACAGTGTCCCCAGTCTGGCAGTGTCCCCTCTCCCCGTACCCCTCCCTAATGCCACAGACAGTGTCCCCCATTCTGGATGTGTCTCTGATCCATGATGTGTTGGCAGTGTCCCCATCTCACCGGATCCCCCCTTTCCTGAACCCGTGGCAGTGTCCCCTCCTCTCTGATGCCCTGGCAGCGTACTCCAGTATGACAGTGTCCGCCCAGTCCTGAGCCCCTCACTGTCCCCCACTCTGGGTGTGCCCTCCATCCATGACCCACCAGCAGTGTCCCCATCTCATAGTGTCCCCCCTTTCCTGACCTGACCCCTTGGCAGTGTCACACTCCCTACCTGTGGCTGTATCTCCCCATAGGACAGTTTCCCCCAACCCTGATCCATTGGCAGTGTCCTCCAATCTGGTAGTGCCCCTCATCCAAGACCCACTGGCAGTGTCCCTATCTCAGAGTGTGTGTCCCTCCTGTAAGTCCCTGGCAGTGTCCCCTAGTTTGTCCAGGTCTCCCCTCTCTGACCCCTTGGCAACATCCCCCAGCCTGGAAGTGTTCCCCTGCTCCCCAGTCTGGCAGTATCCCTTAACCCCCACTAGCAGTGCCCCCCACTCTAGCACCCTCCCCCAGCCCTGACATCCTGCCTGTGTCCCCCAGTCTGTGCTGGTCCCCCCCGTGATCTGCTATCAGTGTGTCTCACTCTGGCAGTGTCACCCCATCTGGCCAGGTCCCTGCCCTCCCGGCAGTGTCCCCTGACCTCTGACCTCCTGGCAGTGTCTCCCACTCTGACTGTCCCCATAATCTGCGTGCTGTCCTTTGCCAGAGCCACACCAGGTCTGTCACCATCCCTGTGAGCCATCCATGGCACACGGGGCAAGACAAATGCACCAAGTGTCACCCCACCGTGCAGGGAGGACACCCACAGCTATCCCATCCTGCCACCCCACGACCCACGTGGGACACCCACAGGTGTCTCATCATGCCAGCCCGGGTGGGGGTCCCACCATGATGTGCGGTCCCAGCACAGGAGCTGGGTAAGCCCCTCAGCACCTGGGGAAGGAGCTCCCTGCAGTGTCCCCAAGTCCCAACTGCAGGTCAGATGTCACTTGGGGTGTGACATCCCAGGATGGTCTCATCCACCCGGAAGGGCGTCGCGACCGAGGCTGCAACCCAACCCCAGCATCAGGTTTCAGCCGGCTGTGCTGGGCAGCGGAGCGGGGCCACAGCCCTGCCACCGTCCCCAGGGCCACCACCCGCGGCCAAGCCATGCTGTCCCTGCCGCCAGTGCAGAAGCTGCTGCGGCAGCTACCAGTGGGGCCAGCTGGCCGGCCGAAAACACCAGAGGGTAGTGATGCAGCCGAGGAGGTGACGAGTCCGGTGCTGGCCACCGAGGCTGGACAGCCTGCCTGCTACAGCGCCCTGCGAGCCGATGAGCTGCGGCCACTCGCCGGCACCGAGCCCRCAGTGGACACTGGCACTGGGCCACCGCCGCGGTAAGACTCCCCTGAGGAGCCCCCCAGGACCCTCTGGTGACAGTGGCTCTGGCCATGAATGTCACCCCCAGTTACTGCGGATGGACACAGCCTTGCAGGTGCCCCCAGTTTGGGGGAGATCAATGTCCCTTAGAAAAGAGGACAGTGGTGACAACCAGCCTTTCAAAAGGCTGGTGGCATTTTCCAGTCCAGGAAAGGGACCGGGGAAGGGCTTTGCATCAGGGTGCGTTGGCACGTCCATGCCACTGTGTCCATGAGGGGACAAGAGACACCCAGCCAAGCTGGGATGGAGCTGGTGATGGGCACCTGTGAACTGGGGACATCGTAGGGTGACAACCACAGCCAAGATGGGACAGTGTTCTTGTCCCAGGGCCTGGGATGGGGACGGGGACAGCACTGAGTGCCAGCACCATGACGGGCCCTTCGGTTCCTCTTTCACCTGGCTGTAACCCAACTCCTGTCCCCGTAAATATTTCATGGCGAAGGGTCGGATTGCCGGCCTGATGGCAGGCTGGGAGCAGACTAAAAATGGGTAAAAATGGAAAAATGGGAATTTTTTTCCCCTGGTGTGGTGTAGGCATGATGACCTCAAGGAGATGCTTGACAGCAACAAGGATTCACTCAAGCTGGAGGCCATGAAGAGGATTGTGGCGGTGGGTGTCGTTGTCACTGGTGGGGACCACTGCCCGTGCTGAGCCGTGTCATGCCATGCCATGCCAGCTGCCCAGTGTCACACCACTCCTTTACTCCCTAGATGATTGCCCGGGGTAAAAATGCCTCTGATCTCTTCCCAGCCGTGGTGAAAAACGTTGCCTGCAAGAATATCGAGGTGAGGGAGATCTTGGGTGGCCCTGGTGGCATCCATGAGTGTCCCCAAGGTCTTGTGCCTTCCCTGCAGGAGAGTTTTGGGGATTGGCTGGGCTTTGGGRGGGCTTTGAAGTGGCACCTTCACCCCGCAGGTGAAGAAGTTGGTGTACGTGTACCTGGTGCGCTACGCAGAGGAGCAGCAGGATCTGGCCCTGCTTTCCATCTCCACCTTCCAGCGAGGACTCAAGGTGGGCTGGTTTGGGGACCCAGGAGGGGTCTGGGGGAGCACTGAGCCCCCCACGGCTGCACTGCAGCCCCCCACATGTCCCCACAGGACCCCAACCAGCTGATCCGCGCCAGTGCCCTGCGGGTCCTGTCCAGCATCCGCGTGCCCATCATCGTGCCCATCATGATGCTGGCCATCAAGGAGGCTGCCTCGGACATGTCCCCGTACGTGCGCAAGACGGCTGCCCACGCCATCCCCAAGCTGTACAGGTAACGGGGGAGTCAGCTGCTAAATTTTGGGAGTACTAATAAGGGCCTTGGCTGCTTGGTGCAGGCAGGGATAGGCAGGGATGGGGAGGAGTCTGGTCCAGCCACACCTGCCTTGCTCCTCCCTTGCAGCCTCGACTCGGACCAGAAGGACCAGCTCATCGAGGTGATCGAGAAGCTGCTGGCAGACAAGACCACGGTGAGCAGGGTGCTGCATCTCCTCCACCCCTAAATCTGGGGACATCACTGGCCTGGTGTCCTCATGGGAATTGAGATGTTCCCACCAAATCAGTGTCCTCTTGGGGATGCAGCCATCCCCGCAGGGCTGACATCCTCATGGGATGCCATTGTCGTCAGTGATCCAGCATCCACAAAGGGATGCAGCCATCTCCAGAGTCAACATCTCTGTGTGGATGTCACTTTCCCTACCAAGCCAGAATCCTCATGGGGATGCCACTGTCCCCACTGACCCAGCATCCTCACAGGGATGCAGATATTTCCACCAAATTGGTGTCCTTGTGGGGATGCAGCCATCCCTGAAGAGGGAATGCTGCTGTCCCTAAYGGGCCAACATCCTCATGGGGAATCCACCATCTCCACTGAGCTGGTATCCCTACAGGGAAGGGTTCCACATGAGGGAATCACCCTCATGGAGATGCCACCATCCCCACCAAACCAGCATCTTGTTGGTGATGCCACCACTCCGGTGAGTCACCCCAGGCTTTCCCTCTGCAGCTGGTGGCCGGCAGTGTGGTGATGGCATTCGAGGAGGTGTGCCCAGAGCGCATCRACCTCATCCACAAGAACTACCGCAAACTCTGCAACCTGCTCATCGACGTGGAGGAGTGGGGGCAGGTGGTCATCATCAACATGCTGACCCGCTATGCCCGCACCCAGTTCCTCAGCCCCAACCAGAACGTGAGTTCGGGAGCCCAGGGTGCCCTGGAAGCCTCGGAGCGTCCTGGCAGCCCCCAGGGAGGTGGGGTGAAGGGAGATGCTCTTGGGGGTGCAAAGGGTCTCACATCCCCGCAGGAATCCTTGCTGGAGGAGAACACTGAGAAGGCTTTCTACGGCTCCGAGGAGGAGGACGCCAAGGACGCCAAGGCAGAGGCAGCCTCGTTGGCCAAGCGCAAGCCCTACGTCATGGACCCTGACCACCGCCTGCTCCTGCGCAACACCAAACCCCTGCTGCAGAGCCGCAACGCCGCAGTGAGACCCTCGCTCCCACCCTGTTCATCCCCCAAGGCCACTGGTTGTGTCCATCAGCCTGGGCTTATTATGTCCCCACAGCCAACGAGTCACTGGGGTCATTGAGGGACACTGAGGGATGGGCGTCCCCAGGGTCAGGCTTCCCCCAGATGCTGAGGGTGGGACTCTGGGGGACACAGCCGTCCCTCAGGGTGTCCCCATGACCACCAGGTGACACTCAAGTGTGTCCCCACAGGTGGTGATGGCCGTGGCACAGCTCTACTTCCACCTGGCACCCAAGGCAGAGGTTGGAGTCATCGCCAAGGCGCTGGTGCGGCTCCTGCGGAGTCACAGGTCTGTGGCACCTGGGCTGTGGTGGTCTCCTACTCCTCTACCCCAGCTGGTGGGACCCATGGGGAGCTCCAAGATCCTGTGAGAGACCCCCAAAAAGCCCATCCCTGGAGGGACATCAGGTTGGAGTCCTTTTTGGGCRGGCCCAGTCCAGTCATGGCATGACAGCAACTTGGTGGCACCAGCCTGGTGGTGGGTCCTGCCCCATATTCACAGGGACTTGCTGGGGGTGTCTAGCCCTGCCCCACTGATGGTGGTCCCTCTTTGTCCCCACAGTGAGGTGCAGTATGTTGTCCTGCAGAATGTGGCCACCATGTCCATCAAGCGGCGGGTGAGTCTCAGACTTGGATGGGAGGAGTTGGCCCTGTTGACTCTGGAGCAGGATGAGGGTTAGCCAGCAGGGTCACCRGAGCCTGGAGGTAGCCTTGGCAAGGGGGGCACAGGGATGGCACTAACATCCGTGGCTCTGTATACAGGGGATGTTTGAGCCCTATCTGAAGAGTTTCTACATCCGTTCCACGGACCCCACACAGATCAAGATTCTAAAGGTGAGCTGGAAACACCTGGCAGAACCCATCAAGGGTAGCTTTGGGGCTTCATGGAGACCTTTCCTTGGGTCAGCTGTCCTCACGCCCTGGGGACAGGACAACAGCAAGGCCCCTGTGCCCTGGCACCATGCCCCCAGGCTGCCCATCTCTTCCTCTTCCCCACAGCTGGAGGTCCTCACCAACCTGGCCAATGAAACCAACATCTCCACCATCCTGCGGGAGTTCCAGGTATGCCATGGCCATACTGAGGCTGCCACCCTGGCATGGCTCTTGGTGCCAAACCACTACCATGGAGGGGACAGAGAAGAGCCCCACCAGGTGGAGTGGGCTGAGGCCATGCCAACCCCATGAGTGGTTCCAAAGGGCCACAACGTGTGACCACTACAAGGGGGTCACCCAGCACTGACACGTGGGTGACGTCATGTGCGCCCTCCATGCCTGTGCAGACCTACATCCGTAGCATGGACAAGGACTTTGTGGCAGCCACCATCCAAGCCATCGGGCGCTGTGCTACCAACATCGGGAAGGTGCGGGACACCTGCCTCAACGGCCTGGTCCAGCTCCTCTCCAACCGGGACGGTGAGTGCATGTGGTGGGCATGAAACAGGGGCTCTATCACTCCCGGGGCAGGACTGCGCTGAGGCTGGGTCTCTACCTACAGAGCTGGTGGTGGCCGAATCTGTGGTGGTCATCAAAAAGCTGCTGCAGATGCAGCCGGCTCAGCACAGCGAGATCATCAAGCACATGGCCAAGCTCACTGACAACATCCAGGTGGGTCGGGGCGTTGCTGACCCACAGGAGCGAGGGGGTGGCAGCAGTGCCACATGTCTGGGGGCATTTTTCAGGTGCCAATGGCACGGGCCAGCATCTTGTGGCTCATCGGCGAGTACTGCGAGCACGTGCCCAAGATCGCGCCCGATGTGCTGCGCAAGATGGCCAAGTCCTTCACCAACGAGGAGGACATTGTCAAGCTGCAGGTCATCAACCTGGCGGCGAAGCTCTACCTGACCAACTCCAAGCAGGTACTGGGAATGTGGTCCTTTGGTGTGCCTCAGTTTCCCAGCAGGGAGGGAGAGGCTGACCCTGAGCATGTCCTCTGGCACAGAGCAAGCTGCTGACCCAGTATGTCCTCAACTTGGCCAAGTATGACCAGAATTAYGACATCCGCGACCGGGCTCGCTTCATCCGCCAGCTCATCGTGCCCACTGAGAAGAGCGGGGCCCTCAACAAGTATGCCAAGAAGCTCTTCCTGGCCCAAAAACCGGCTCCCATCTTGGAGTCCTCCTTCAAAGGTACCCATCCCTGGTGACAGGGCATGGGCACACGGGGCCAGCTGTCACCACAGTGCTGCATGGCTGTCCCCGAGCTGCTGCCACCTCTTACCTCATTGTAGATCGGGACCATTTTCAACTGGGCTCCCTGTCCCACCTGCTCAATGCTAAGGCTGTGGGCTACCAGGAGCTACCTGACTGGCCGGACGAGGCCCCCGACCCCTCTGTGAGGAATGTGGAGGTGTGTGGAGCACCCTGGGTGCATGGGGGAGAGGGGACCAAGGTGGGGGCACTGTCTCAAGGTCTTGGGAGATTCCCAGAAGGTGCCCAGGTGCTGCTCACCTGCCCCACGTCCCCTCTCTAGTGCTCACACACCTGCTTGGGGATAGGGGAACAAGGGTGGCTGTTTGGGTCCCCCACTTATGGGTGATGGCCCCGCTCCATCAACCTTGTGCCATCAGGTTCCTGAGTGGACCAAGTGCACCAGCCGAGAGAAGAGGAAGGAGAAGGTGGAGAAGCCTTTCTACTCCGACTCAGAGGGCGAGTCAGGGCCCACAGAGTCGGCGGACAGTGGTGAGGACCTGGGGACATGAGACATTGGGCAGTGGTCACTGTGGCCATCAGGCAGGTACCACAATGGTGGGGCATTGGACAGGAGACACTGCAGTGGGGACATCCCATCATGGTGGGGACACGGCAGGGGACGTGGAGGAATGCAGTGGTGGACTTGGGGATGCAGTGGAATGCAATAGGAGGATGCAGGGATGCAGTGGGAGGATGCAGTGGAGAGGCGGCAGCAGGTGTGGGGATGCGATGGGAGGGTGGAGAATGTAGTGGGACACAGTGGGCTGCAGTGGGAGGATGGGGGATGTGGTGGGATGCAGTGCGAGGATGGGGAGATGGGATGGGATGCGATGGGATGCAGTGGGGCCATGGGGGAATGTGGGGGGATGCAGCAGCAGGGCTGAGCTGTGCCCCCTGCAGAGCCCGAGTCTGGCAGCGAGGAGAGCGGCAGCAGCAGCAGCTCTGGCAGCTCCAGCTCTGGCAGCGAGGAGGAGGAAGAGGAGGAAGAGGAGGAGGAAGGCAGCGGGGAGCAGTCAGAGGACAAGGAGGAGGAGGAAGAGAAGAGGCTGAAGAGGAAGGAGAAGGAAGGTTCCCGGAAGGCAGTCCCGAGGAGCATGGGCAGGTACCTCCTGGGAAGGCTGGGGRGTGCTCCCAGCCAAACCCCTATCCCAGCCCCCCTGAGCTGGGCTCTCCCCACAGCCTCAGCGAGGAAGAGGAGGATGAGGAAGGAGCAAAGAAGGCCAAGAAGAAGAAGGCCCTGCAGGGGAGGAAGGGCCATGCAGAGACCTCAACAGAGGATGCCAGCACCTCTGAGAGCAGCTCCTCTGGCTCTGACTCGGGCTCTGAGGCRGAGGCCAAGCGGAGGAAGGCGGTGAGGGCTGGGATGGGCTGGGGGCAGCACAGGGATAGCCGGACGCCCCATTCACCCCACCATCTCTACTCCCTGCAGGCCCCCAGCAGCAAGGCCGGCCCCAAGGAGATCTCCCTGCTTGACCTGGATGATTGTGAGTGGCTGCCCGGAACACGTGAGATGGCTGTGGTGGTGCTGCTGGGGAAACTGAGGCACAAGCACTCACCCCAGTGAGATCAGGGCCCCAGGGGTCCTTTGGAAGCTGTGGAATTGGGACAGGGACAGGTGTGGTGAGGGCTCCTTGTCTCCAGAGAATGGCTGTGGGATAGGCGGCTGTGCCCATGGGATTGTCCCCATGTGGCTGTGCAAGTGGGGTTGTGTCTACAGGGTTGTGTCTACATCCGTGGAGCTGTGCCATTGGGCTCTCCCTGTGTGGCTGTCTCCACGGAGGCTATGCCACCAGGGCTGTTCCCATGGAGTTGTCCACACGGAGCCATGCCAGTGGGCTGTTCCTGCGAGGCTGTCCCCATGGAGTTGTCTCCATGGAGCTATGCGACCAGGGCTGTCCCCACACGGCTGTCCCCACACAGTTGTCCCCATGGGGCTGTCTCCATGAGGCCGTCCCCATGGAGTTGTCTCCCTGAGGCTATGCCACCATGTCTGTCCCCACATGGCTGTCCCCAYGTGGTTGTCCCCATGAGGCTGTGCCACCAGGGCTGTCCCCATGCCATTGTCTCTATGCCATTGTCCCCATGGAGCTGAGCCATTAGGACTGTCCCTGTGTGGCTGTCCCCAATGGAACTATGCCACCAAGGCTGTCCCCACATGGCTGTCCCCATGGGGCTGTCCCCCTGTCATTATCCCCATGGAGCTGTGCCACCAGCCAGTCCCCATGGGCCTGGCGCTGTGAGCTCTGTTAACCCCTTCCTCCCTTCTCCCCACCCTGCAGTCACTCCCCCTCCTCCCCAGCCCATCCCCTCCAGCAGCATCGTCTCCACCAGCCTGGTGACCGACCTGGAGGGCCTCACGCTCACAGACACCTCCTTGACACCCACCGTAAGTGTTCCCATGCCCTTCCTGGCATCCCTGTCACCGGCGGGGGGCTCCTGGGACCCCTGCCACCCATGGGGGCCTCAGGAAGTGCTCAGCAGCTCATGCTGTCCCCTGGTGCAGCTGCTGAGCCCGGCGTTTGGCGCAGTGAAGACCTACGAGCTGCTGCACCGCATGGCGGGCGAGGGGCTCGCGGTCGAGTACTGCTTCAGCCGCCGGCCCTTCCCGGGGGACCCCCACATGGTGGCCGTCCAGATCCAGATCTCCAACAACACCGACACTGAGGTGAAGAACCTGCGGGTCAACGAGCCCAAGCCGCTCTCCGGCATGCGGATCCAGGAGTTCCCCGAGATCGGTATGGCACGGCACGGCACAGCCATGACGCTGCAGGAGAATGGGGACAGGGGTGGCTGGTGGAGGGGACATGGGAAGTAGTGGCAGCCCTGTGGTTCCAGAGCGCCTGGCGCCAGGCGACACGGCCAGCGTGGTGATGGGCATCGACTTCTGTGACTCCACCCAGGCAGCAAACTTCCAGCTGTGGTGAGCATCTGGCATCAGGCAGGGCACGACGGGTATTCCCAGAGATCAGGGCATCACGTGCTGCAGAGATGGGGAAAGTGGGATGAGCACCAACATCCCTCCAAGGGACATCGAGTAGCAGGGGACAGGGGACAGCAGGAACAGGCCATGGGGTATCCCAGGGGATGGGGAAAAGCAGGAATAGGCCGTGGACTATCCCAGGGGATGGGGGACATCAGGAACAAGCAAACCATGGGGTATCCTTGGGGATTGGGGACATCAGGAACAAGCAAAGCATGGGGTATCCTTGGGGATGGGGGAAAGCAGGACAGGGCATGAGGTATCCCAGGGGATGAGGGACAGCAGGACAGGCACCAAGGCCCTTCCAGGGAATGGGGGACACGGATGGGCAAGGGGGGTGCGAGACAGCAGGAAATGCACAGGGCTCCCTGCAGGGGACAAGGAGGTGGCAGCAGCTCCAGGTCCAGCTTGATGGGTTCCCCCTATTCCTGAGCCCTTTTGTGCCACAGTTTCCCCTTGGTTGCCCCTGCCCAGGGCAGGGACGGGAAGCAGAACATGGAGAGGGAACACGTTCTGAGCACGTGCACCCCTCACCCACCTGTCTCCCCAGCACCCACACACGCCAGTTCTACGTCTCCATCCAGCCGCCCGTGGGGGAGCTCATGGCCCCCGTCTTCATGAGTGAGAATGAGTTCAAGAAGGAGCAGGGTGAGTGGGGGATGGGGACAGGGCACTGCACAGGCACCCACCCTTGACACTCACCCCCAGTTTTGTCCCTTCTGCCGCCCTTGCTGTGGCCCTAGAGCACCTGGCACGGCCGGGTGAGGGTAAGTGGCCGCTCAGCTGGCCCCTAGACTAGCTCTGCCCCCCTCACCCCCTCCTGCACCCCTAGCCTGTGGGTTGGGGTGACCACCCTGGCGCAGGGGTGGCTTTGCTGGGTCCCCCGAAGCGTGGAGGGCTCGTGCCACCTCTGGCGCTCCCAGAACTGCGTCCGGTGAGTGACACCCTGTGTCCCCGTGCTCCTGGAGCAGCACATCGCTGCCCTGGCCCCATGCATGGGGGCTGTACTGAGCAAGGGGTGCTCAGTGCCCTGCAGCATCCATTGCTGCCAGTGACCGGAAGGAGCCCATCCCCAGGGATGTGGCTGCTGCCACCAGGCAGGGACACGGGGATGAGCCTGGGAAGGGTTACGGAGGATTTTCCCAAATCCAGTGAATCCTGAATCAAGAGCAAGCAGGGCAGCCAGCTGAGGATGTCATGGGGAACCTGGATGCAGGGAGCTGGAGGGGCTTGGTTTGAGGATGGCAAAGTGGGGCCCAGCAGAGTGTGTGGCTGGAGACAGGCAGGTGCCTCTGTTACCTGCTCCAGGGAAGCTGACAGGTATGAGTGAGATCACGGAGAAGCTGACACTGCCCGAGAAATGCCGGACTGACCACGCCATCGTCCAGCAAGTGACCTTGGCTGCCAACGTGGGCCGCGTTCCCTGTGGTGCCAGCAACGAGTATAGGTAACCGGACCCCCACACCAGGATCAGGCAGGCACCGTCACCTTTCCAGTCCCACACGAATCACAGCAGGGACACTCAGGGCTTCCTTTAGGACAAGGAGCCTGCATGAACCCACACATGACAGTGGCTGTGGGTGGCAGGTGCCTGCCTGTTCCCTGCCAGAGCATCCCATGAGATGGGAGGGTGACAGGGGACAGCTTGCCCTGAAGCCCTGTGTTCACCACCCAACAGGTTCGCAGCCAAGACGGTGACAAGTGGGAGCCTGGTGCTCATCACCCTGGAGCRGCGGGAGGGCTCCGCGGCCCAGCTGACCATCAACAGCGAGAAGATGGTCATTGGCACCATGCTGGTGAAGGACATCATCCAGGCCCTGGCACAGTGACAGCCGGGCCCTGCTGCACCCACGGCCCTGCCCTCCCATCCCCTCTGCCCCACACCGCTCCCCAAAATGCTCCTTGCCCCCATTTCTGCCAGGGTGCTCCCTGCCCCAATCCCAAAAAGGGGTGGCAGGCGGCGACCCCCGGGCCGGCTTTGCTGCTGGGAGGAAGGAGCGGGATGGGGCAAATGGGATGCAGGGAGATGTCCTACTCAGAAGGGCAGCAGCAGTTCCAGCCCCCACGGAGCACAGTGTGCCCCCAGTCCCTCACCACCGTCTCCCAGTGTAACCCTTATTTATTATGTTCAGGATCTCCCAATAAAGCTCTTCTCCAATCCGCTCCCTTTCCCTCCTCTGCTCTGTGTGCACAACAGCTGGGTCAGCTCCAGATTCCCCCCATGCCRGGCTCTGCCAGCCTCCCCAGGGCAGCCACAGGGGACATCAGGGGACCAGCCATCCCTTAGGCACTGGGACCATGCAGAGTCCCCTGGGATGGGCAGCTGCTGGGTCCTGGAGAAAATCYGACACACAGCGTCAGGGTGAACTGACGCCTGGGGCAGGAGGTGTTCGGCCCGATCCCAGGGATCTGAGGAGTCCTGGGAGGGTTCCAGCTATTTATTCAAGGCAGAATTGCTCATGCTTCGACCGCAGAAATACCTGCTACGTCAGGGCTGGGTCTGTTCTGCAGTGTCACTGGAGGGATTCCTGGGGCCAGCTCTGGGAGGCTTTTCATCTCCAAACCGGGATTAAAAAAAAAAAGAAGGAAATCTGACTCTTTATTAAGATCTCTCCTCCCAGCACGGGCTGGGTGGGATTTCAGAGAGTGCTGGCTCTCTCCATCCAAAGCTGCAGTCCAGCGCAGAGCCAGGCCCAGCACCAGAGGCAGAGGATGAGCAAAGGACGTGCAGGAAGGTCTGAACCCCGAACCGCCCCTGCTGCCACAAAAAGGGTGAGGAGCTTTCTGCTTTTTCCGGGTAAGAGATGGGATAAAACCACTTTTATGTTTTCTGACAGGTGAGGAATCCTTGTCTGGAGCAGCAGCACCCACCACTGGGTGTCAAGTGCTTGTTCCACAGGGAAAAGTCCATTCCCACAAGGACAGGGGCTGGAACCGCAGCTGCCTGCCTCGCACTTGAGGGGGGGAGGGTGCAGCTGGGAGCCACAATGATGCCACCACCCTATTTCCCTTAGAAGGGCTGATTTAAACCTTGGGATCGCATCCCCTCATGGGCACTCAGCGAGTGCCACAGACTCTGTGTGGAGAGATGCCAGCACTGAGGCTGCTCTTGGGGACCCCATTTTAACCCCTTGGGGGTCCCATTCCCTCATGGGGGGCTCAGTGAGCACTACAGCCTGTGTGGGAGCTGCCAGCRCTGAGGTGCCCCTGGGAAGGGGCTGCAGCTGGACACCGCAGTACCACCACCCCATTCCCCTGAGAGGACTGATTTAAGCCCATTCTGTCATAGGGAGCTCAGTGAGTGCTGAGCCAGTGTATGGAAAGCTGGAGGAGCCAAGGGGGCTCTGGAAGGGCTAAGGACATGCACCACAGCATGGCTACCACCACATTCCCCTTGGGGAACCCATTTTAACCCCTTTGAGGTCCCATTCCCCTCAGAGTGGGCTCAGTGAGCACACAGACCGTGTGTGGAGAGTGGTCAGCACTGAGATGTCCCCAGAGGTGGTCCAGCCAGTGCTGTCACCATCCTACACCCCTCACAGGAGGCTGATTTAAGCCCTTGAGTGTCCCATTCCTTTGTGGTAGGCACAGCCCATGTGTGGAGAGCTGCTGGCACTGAGGTGTCCCCAGAGGGGCTCCAGCCAGCCAGTGCCATCACACTCCCATTAGGGGGACTGATTTAAGTCCTTGGGGGTCCCATTCCCTCATGGGGGGCTCAGTGAGCACCATAGCTCGTGTGGAAGCTGTCAGCACTGAGATGTCCCTTGGGGAATCCCATTTTTAGTTTGGGGGGGTCCCATTCCCCTCACAGGGAGCTCAGTGACCAGCCAGCCCATGTGTGGTGAGTGGCCCTGGAGGTGCTGAAGCTGAGATCCAGCCACCATCCCCTCAGAGGGGCTAATTTAAGTCATTAGGGGTCCCGACATTGGTCCTTGGGGTCTCATTCCGCCCAGAGGAATGTGGAGTGTTGCCGGTGCTGAGGTGTCCCCAAGGGGCTCTAGCCAGGCACTGCAGTGCCACCACCAGCCCGTTCCACTCAGAGGGGCTGATTTAACCCCTTGGGGGTCCCATTGCTTCCTGGGGGGCTCAGTGAGTGCTACAGCTGGTGTGTGGAGAGCTGCTGGCACTGAGGTGTCCCTGGGAGGGCTCCAGACGGGCATCGCAGTGCCGCCGCCACCACTCTTATTTCCTCATGGCTGCTGATTTAACCCCTCGGGACTCCCATCCCCTCATGGGGGGCCCAGTGAGCACCCACTTGACACCAGGTGTGGAGAGATGACGGCACTGAAGCTGCCCTTGGGGACCCCAGTTTAACGCCTTGGGGATCCCATTCCCCTCAAGGGGAGAGCACAGAGCGCACCACAACCTGCGCGTGGGAGCTGCCAGCGAGGTGTCCGTGGGAGGGCGGCTGCAGCCGGACAGGGCAGCCCCGTCCCCTCAGGGAGGCTGACTGAACCCCTCGGCTGACCCCAGGTTAACCCGTGGGTGCCCCGTCTCCTCAGGGCGCCGGGGGCGAGGCGGCTCCCGGGGCGGGGGCGGGGCAGTGGCGGGAACCGGCCGATGGCGGCGGGGAGAGCGCCACGCGGCCGGCGCGCGCCGCGCGCATGCGCCGCGGCCCCGCCCCTCAGCGGCGCCCCCTCCTCTCCCTCCACCGCCCCCCCCGCCCCCGACCCGGCCCGGCCCATAAAAGCCGCGAGCCGGGCAGGGTCTCGCTGCCGCTTTCGGTGCCCTCGCCGTTCCCGGTACTTCCGCTGCCCTCCGCGCCCGCCTCTGCCGCCTACCGGGTCCTCCCGCAGCGCTGCTCATGGCCTTCCCGCCGGTGAGTGCGAGCACGTGCCGTCTTGCGAGGCCGCCCCGCCACGTGGTTCCACGCGGTGGTGCTGCCGGCGGGGTTTCCCGCCTGTTTTATCTCTGTGGTGTGGGGATGGGAACCGCTAGCCCTCAGGAGAGCTGCGGATGAAGTTCCCGCGTTTCCTGCCGGAGCGTCGGATGGGATCCCCATTCCCTTTGGAACAGACTTGAGGGGGTCCCGCTGTAGAGGTACCCCTGGGGAGCGGGGGCTGTGAGGGAGCTTAGCTTCGGGGAACCCATCAACTGCCCCGCTCTGCYTTCAGGGAAACGCTGGAGGAAACCRGGTCCCAGCCCAGCAACCTATTGTCCCACGCCTCCCGGGTTTTTAGGAGGGTGGAGCTGGGCTGGAGGTGCTGAGCTTAGGTTTGGATAGTGGGGTGGCTTTTGTCTGGAGTGGGCCCTTGTACTCGTGCCAGTGGTATTTGTACGCTTCCAAACYGCCTTTTTTAGTCTATAAGGTGAACAAAAGTGCTGTTGTGTTCTTAACCCATGTGCTGCAAACTCCATGTAGTGTCTGGCTGTGGGGGGGTGACACAGGGGACCCACTTCCTGAGTATGGACAAAGGTGACTCTTCTGAGCGAGACAAGTCTGCTGAAAAACAAGTTCTTTTTTTTTTACCTTTTGTTATTCCGCACCTGAAACCAATTAATGCTCGTTACGGGTGCCTGCGTGATGGGCTAACAAGGTGTCCTGGCACCTGGAGCACTGCTGAAGGGCTCCAAGGACAGCTGTGCACAAGGTGGGAGCTGGGCTCTGGGAAGAGCTCTAGGACCCCGTTGCTTTGYTGCAGTTTGTCTCAATTGGAACAGTCTCCTTAAACCAATTAAAACCTTATTCAACTCTGACAATGTGCTGTAACAGGCAGCTGTGGGTATTGCTTGTGTACAAAGCTGCTTGTGAGTGATGGCTTCAAAATGTTTTGTTCCAAAAAGTACCTGCCTTGATGGGGAAATGCCTTTAAAAGTAGGGGTTTTGGTAGAATTGGTGKTGTTCTGAAGTCAGTGCTCCCCTGTGAATTAGGACCATCAAAATCCCTTCCAGTCGTGATTCCAAGCAGGTCTGTTCAAGATGTCTCCACTCAGCAAACCCTGGGACAGCTGCTTAAGCTCAGCCTTGCTGATGGTGGGAGAGCTGGTGCAGCCTTGCCTCACACCCTGTTTGGGATGAGCTGGGGGTGRGAGTGTGTTGCTTGGTGGAAACAGAGTTACACCAATGTCGTGTTTTGCATGGGTGTAGCTGACTTCAGTTTGGGAAGCAAAACATACCAACAAAAAAGGACTTTTTGAGCTGCCTTTTGTCGAAGCATGGAGCCATCTTGGCTTGGTTATATTGACATGGGCACCATTTTAACAGCATCTCAAACTGTGTCTTGGGATTCAAGGCCCTCTTGGCTGTAGCTACAGTTCCAAGAACTCCTCTGGGCATTGGTGTGGTGCTGCCTGGGTGAGATTTCTGTGGAAGGAGTAAAAAGCAAAGGCTGGATTGTAGCTGAGGTGGATGAGCCTTGCCTGCTCCACAGCATYCCCAGGAGCTAATGCACATCTTGGCCATACTGGCAGCCATGCTGTGTTTAATGACTTCCCTAAGGATTAGGATATCCTAATCCTATGCCAGTGCTGTTGTGATGCTGCAGGTTCTGTCTAGCCTTGGGATTTCATTATCTCTAGGTTTCCTGCAGGTGTGTGTGCCTCGGGGCTGTGGAGGTGCCTCATTTCCACTTGCCTTGGACAGCTTTGCGGGTTTTTTGCTGCACAGGTGTGTGTTGTCCCACTGAGTGCTGCAGGTTGTGCCTGGAGTGAGCCCTCCTGCAGGTAAACTGCAGGCTGTGGGGTCTGCTTGGGGCTGGTGGGATGGAAACTCCAGGGACCTGCCAGCTTCCTGATGCACAGCCGGTAAATGAGAGCTCTCTGCYGTGGTGGTAAGGTTTGCTGATGGTCTCTGTTACTCTAAAGGATGGSGAAACTCCTCCCCATTTCTTGGCACTCCTTTTTTTTCAATTTCTTGTGTGTTTGGGGTGCTAGAGGTGTGTGGAGCCTGACAGTGCTCCCCTTGAAACCTCAGTGTCCTGGGGATGAATTTTCCTTCTTGAACARGATACTGAGGATAGCTGAGCCGGGATACTGAGGACTGCCCTCCTGCCTGAGCTTCACTTACTTTGCTTTATCTGTGTGTGATGCTGCTTGGGTCTGTGTTTCTGACCTCAATGACTTAACCTACAGTCTCAGAATCGTTTGCCCTGTGGCACTGTGTGCCTCTGAATTCCCCTTCTCCTTTGTTTCTCATCCAGGGGCTTCCCTAGAAACTTTCAGCTCTTTAAGAGAGACTGAGTGTCTTACCAGGTTTCAGGAAGTGGCGTTTGACTCCTGGTGGCTTTAAAGCACTTGTGAGMTGGATCAGCTTCTCCCTTGATTTGTTCATCCCCGATAAAACTGTGTCTGTGCCTCTGGATTGGGATTATGAGGTGTAGCAGGATGGAATGGCTGTTGGGTCCCTGGTTACCCCCCGGGGTGTCTCACGTGGYGCCAGGAGGACCCACCAGTGCTACTGGACTGGTGCCTCTGGAAGCAGAAAGGATCGATCAGCTGTACTTTGTAGCTGCTGTGTGGAGGATTTCCAGGGAAGCCTGGAGACGCAGCATGTATGAATTTGCCAAATCCTTCCAGGTGGGGCAGGGAAAGCGAATCCCAGCTGGGCTCCGGAGTGCTGCGTTGCTCGTCTTGGCTGGCGGTGCGAGAGCGGCGCCGCCTCCGAGGACGCAGCCTCAGGCGTGGTGTTTCCCTGTGCCTTGCTAATGACTCCGAGACGAAAGGATTTGGGCGGATTCTCCAGTTTGCAAACTCTTTCCACCGTCCTGTCCAGGCTGCCGGGGGTGGTTTGGGCTCTGCGTGCTCTGCAGACCTCTTCTCAGAGTAGTATCTTTATTTTAGGGGTTGCGGGAGGATRGTGAGCCACGAGCCTCTTCCTACAAGGGATTGGATGCCACCTCCCTGTGTCCAGGATGCTTGCAGGACTCCAAGGATACCCTTGACAGTCTAGGGTTAAAAGCTCTCTGCAGAAGGGATTTTTGTGGAAAGGCTTGGCTGTGCTCTCGCTGGTTTCTGTTCCTGTTCGGAGCAGGACTGGTGCTGCCAGTTGTGGGAACCAGTAGAGACTCCATGAGCAGGAACGGGTGGGGCGTTTGGCTGGCTGCTCCGGGTTATTTTGTCTCGCTACAACAGACTCCTAGGGAAAAGCTTTGCCTCCCGCGGTAAGTGGTTCTTAAGCAGGAACAGGAGTAGAATGTGGAGTTTCACACTTGTGCCATGGCAGCCTGATGCGGCACTCCTTTTTATTAAATATAACTGGCGATACTTTTGTAAATTGAGCTTCTGTACTCCAGCTGCTCTTTATAAAGATGACTTAAAGCTTGCTCTGCCTGTTCTGTCAGCCTGCAGCTTGCTTTTAAAAAGCCTTACCTGTTCCACTCTTGCAAATGCTCCTGCAGAGTCCTGGYGCTGTGTCTGGCAGTGGGCTGAGCATTTCAATAGCCAAAGATTCCAGCCCCCAGTTCTGAAGAGATGCTAATAAGTCCTAAAGGGGGCTGGAGTTCTCCAGCAATTGTTCAGGTCCCGCTTGGAGGCACCGTGCGAGTTGACAGTTCCTATTCCTGCTGCTTCCAGGACTGGGTTTCCTTTGCTTTTTTACTAAATGTTGGGGGGCGGGAGAAAACAGAGAAAAGAGACTGTGCTCTCCTGCTGATGATGTGGGTGGGGGGTGAAATGCTAGTCCAAGGTATGGGCTGGGCTATGATTCCCGTCTCCCTGTGAAGGTCAGTTTAGACCTGCCATCTGAAAGATCCATAAGGGGTCATCTGAAAATCAGACCAGCTTGGTGCTTCAGACTTGTTTGCAGGTGAAGCAGCAGGACTRGAGGGTAAGTGAGGCCTGAAACTTGCAGGAGCACATCCAAGACGTGTTGGTATTAAATGTCTGCTTGACAAGTACAAATGGCTCAATTTAGAACTTTGGTGCGTGTTGTAGGAGCAGGGGTTCATTTGCCAGTCTTGCTACTATTCAGTTCTTTGGATTTGGATTTAACTTGATTTGCTTAATGGCCAGGACTGGCGGGGTTGTACCTCCCTACTCCTCTCTTTAATGCAGGTCTTAATTGCCGGTGATAATGATTGCTCAGCATGTTCCGGAGCAGAGTTCTGCAGTGGCTTTTGGGTGGTGGCWGACCTCTCCTCGGCCCAAAAACCTGGTGGAGATGAAGTTAAGCTGCTTCTAGATTGGCAGAGGTTTGAATGTGGTACAGCTGCTCCCAAACGAGTCTGGAAGTCAGTGGCYTGTGAGCAGAGCTGGAAAAGCAGCTGCTCTTCCTGGTTCTCTGGACCGGCACCAGAGTGCAGGAGGGTTTTTTTTTCTCAGGCAGAAGCTTTAGAAGAGGTAATCCTAGTTTAGGATGGTCCCAAAACCTTGATGTTGGTGGATCTCTGCCCATGGAGGATCGTGCTAAAGCAGAGCTGCTCTGGGGTAAACTCTTTTGTGGTCCAGAGCTGCCTGAAGGCAAGATCAGGATTTTATCTTTTGCCTTTCCTAAGGACTTGAGGCTGTTTGATGATCTGGGGAGYAATGTGGTGGTTTTTTTCTGCAAACCTGAAGTGATTGCTGCTGGCTTGGATCATTCCAAGATCTTGTTCAGAACTCTTAAGATGGGTGGTGAGGTGAGCCCTGCTCCTCTGCTGTGCACAGGAGGAGCTGCTGTGGTTCCTTGTGGTGTTGGCCTGGACTCTGAAGACCTCCCTTGTCCCCCAGTGTCAGGAGGCTGATTTTGGGGAGAAGGTGTGTGCCCCCGTTAATCATATCTCTTGTTTTAGTGTTGTGATGTGCTGAAGGAAAKCAGCAGGGAGGTGTGTTTACAACCCATCTGGTTTGAGTGCTGCGGCTGTCAGTGTAAAGTCCATCCCCGGCACCTGTGTGTGATGGGCAGCCTGCTCYGATGTGCTGTGCTGACAAATTGCTGACCCGTTTGCTTAACTGCTTCTTTAATGCCAAGAATTGGGCTTGAGTGTTGCTAAAACCTAAGCTAATGTGGGTATTGGAGGCAGTCCAGGCTTTCCACAATGTGTTGAAAGCTGAGTGCTGAGTCCTTGCCTATTTGACACAAATACTGGTTCTTTTTTACCAGAAAGAAGATCCTGGGAGGAGCATAAAAGACTGCTGGGATAGCCCGAATGCCCCTGCACTTTCCACTTGCAGCAATGCAGATATATTCCGCCGAATAAATGCCATGTTGGACAACTCTCTGGATTTCAGTGGAGTCTGCACCACGCCTGTCACAAAAAGCAAATGTGACACCCTGCCAGGTGATGGAGGGGGACTGCTGGGGGGGGAGGCACTTGGTGGGACCTAGTGAACAGGTGATGGTGGTGGTAATCCTTAGGTGTGGGTGTTGGTATGTTTGGTACCAGGGGCTTTTCTTGTGTGTGTGTGTAAAATGAATAATCCTTGTATTCCCTGGCAGTGTGGAGGTGCCTGGGAAGGCTTGCTTGCCTCCCTGTGGTCGCTTGCTTGCCTCCCTGTGGTCCCTTGCTTGCCTCCCTGCTGCAGGTCACTGGGCAGGATATGAATGCTCCCTGGCGTGACCTGCCCAACTCCTGGTGTGGATGACTTTGGCAGACTCCTTTAGTCTGCCTCTCCTGGAGGCAGGATTCATCTGCTCGCAGGGTTAGTGAGACTGAGCTGCTGCATACATTCARATTGCAAAAGAATTTTGAATAACCATGTTTGCCCACAGGTCAGTTAACCTGTATGTAAGAGCACAGGTGGGTACAGACTTTCCTGCAAAGCAAGCTTGGTGTGATGAAATCAGTTGCTGCAAGGTTCTGTGTCCTCCAGGCTGTGGGGAGTGGGCATGTTCTGCTGCCTCAAGACAGAAGTTCTGTGCCAAAACAAAGAGTGTTGGGTCTAGTCTTATTTTTATCCAAGTGAAGGACGTGCTTTTGTCCCATTGCAGCAGCCCAGTCTGCCAGTAAATGTACCTGCCCCTGATGTTTCTCTTGCCAGTGCACCTCTGAGCAACAGTGCTTGTGCCAAGGATTTGGGCACTTGAAAAGCATTGCTCTTGCCTCTCCAGCCTCTGAATTATAGGGTCAATAAACACTTCGGCCATTATTGGAAACAAACTGATCCCTCTGGATGTGTCCCAAAACAAAGTTGGAAGTAAAGGGCTTGAACCTCCCCAGCTAGTGACCTTGCAGGCTGCTGTGGACAGAGCAGCTTTTTCTGCAGTCACTTGGAGAGGGTTGGCTTGGCCTCATGGATAATCTGAGTTCTAATCAAATGCATGTGAAAAAGAGTTCCAAATGGCTGTCTGGGTACCCTGTGGGTCTGTTTGATGCCTGCACAGTGCAACTTTGTTCTGGGCTAGCAAAATGACTGCTACCAGATGACTTCCAGTGCAGCTTAATCTCCCGGGTATTTGAGGGCTTAGCACTGTGGACCAGGGGCTGATCTGGCCATGTGATCCTGTGCTGGCGCTGCAGAAATACCAGCGGAAGTGAATTGTTGGCTTCGAGGGCCAGATCCATGGCCAGCATTGCTTGAAGCATGCCTGGTAAAGCAGCATTGGAGGATGTGCTGCCTACTCCTGAGCAGTGGCATAGTGAATATTAACCAGTTCGGGTCACTGGTCTGGTTAGTGGTGCATTTTTAGAGATTTTTCTGTTGGACTGAGCTGGTTTGACTGTTTTTTTTTTGTCCCCTGGCACAGTGCTGTATCTGATCTAGATGCACTGGGAGCATAAGGGAGAAATAAAGAGAAGTATTTTCCTTTAYTTCCTTACAGTGGGTTCATGAAAGAGTTTTCTGGCTGCCTTGTTGAAATTTTAGCTATAGCCCTTTCTACTCCATTTGGAATGGAAATATTTAATAGAACTATAGAACATGTTCATGATATTTCATTTCCTAATTAAGTTTCAGCTTGCCAAAGTTAACCTGGTTTATAAAAGAGCTGTCTCTGCCTGCTAGAGCAGATTGATCCTGTGAAGGTGTAGTTTAGTTCTGGTTTTAGGTCTGGACTTAGAGCTGGCACATCAATTYTAACTTGCAGTACTGTCTTTTAGACTTCAAAAACTCTTCTCTGAGGGATGAGGGTGTTTGTCTGGCACMAAAATGGAACTTCTTACTGACCTGATGGTGTAAATCTCTTCTGCTTCTGTCACTTGCTCTGGTTTTTCTTAGGGATCTCTGGATCAGAGGGTCTTGCTGGAGATGCTGAGAGGTGATGCCTTGTCTGGAAACTGAGTTTCACTTCAGTGGTGTAAACTGTTTGTGTTTCAGGTGATCAGTAATGCCTGTGGAAGACCTCTTGTATGGCAAGTGCAGCAGGACTTGCATGTAAAAAAGGGAGATTCCCTTTAGCAAACATTATTTTTGCTGCAGGAAGCCAAAGTTGTACTTTGGGGACACCCTAGGCAGCTTTTTTCCTGCTGTGGTAGCTGAGGCCACTCTCAGCAGTATGTGCTGGAGACCAGAGTGGGGGCCCTGCTCAGCAGTAGTTACCTTGACAGGAGGCTTTCAGCTTGTATCAAATCCCTTGTACAGTGACACAAATGCTTGTGTGATGAAAGGATTCCTCACTTCCCGAAGGATACTGGGCCCTGCTGAGCCAGGGCTGGAAGAGGGCTGCCTTGAGTGCCCTCCCTGTTTGGGCTGATGGAAATGTGCAGGTACCTGTGGGCTTTACAGCAGACTGATAAGAGAACAACCTGGGCCAGCAGTTATCAGCTGTAAATTCGTGGATGAGTCAGCATCTGTCAGAGCATCGGCAGCTCAGAGTTACTGGTCTCCTTCAGTCCCAGCCTTGTTTCCTTTATGYTGGAGCTGGGACCTTTGGTTAKGTAAGGAGGGTGTGAATGCAGCAGCTCTGCAGGCTTTGTCCTGTCTCTGGGGGTGAAAAGTGCAGGACGTGCTCCTRTGGTTTGATAGGTTGCTAAYGAGAGTCGTCTCCGTGAAAAAGCTGGCACTGTCAGCAAGGATGTGAATCCTGAGGCATTTGTGATCTGTAAACGGAGAGGTGCTTTGGCACCTGGACACTGGCCTGGGTTGTCCAGAAATAAACACCTGATGGCTGTAAGGCTGAGCAGCTGATAGCTAAAATTCAAAATACAGTGTGGGTACCTGCCCTGTACAGGTGGTTAAGCCTGGAACAGGCTGTTTGCCTTGCCCTTGAGTGAACTGCTGGGTAGGTGACCAATGGAGCAGAGCCCCTTCATCTCATGTGGTGTCTTGTCACTGCTCCAAGTCAAGTCACTTCTGAAGAATTCCTGAGCCTGTGGTGCTTTTACTTTGTTCGGGAACAACTGGTGTACTGTAGTTAGGCTGGATTATCATGGAACTCCTTGCTTGGGCAGGTTTAATAAGCCYGGAGATCTGCCATGAATGTAGTAGCTATGACAGGTGAAAGAACTGTCTTTCTATGACTTAAACTCTTCTAACGGCAGAGCTTGGGGAAGAGATTTTATTCCTGCAGAATAAATGCTTGGACTTTCATCTATTCACGGGTCCCTCAAGCTTTTCAGTTGTCATCTTCAGGTCAAACTAAATTTATCCTGGCTTGGACTTGTGTCGAAGAAGCCCCTTTGAGCACTAAGAGGATTACATGTGGTGGAGAAGGGATGGCAGAAGTTCGTGACCTTTTGTTAATGCTCTTCGGGAAACACGTGTGGAGACACCTTACAGGGTGCACAGTGTCCATGCTGAGATCAGTCCACCAGCAGCCTGAGCAATGTGAGAGGACAGGCTGATTCAGCACTCCTGGATCCATGCAGTCGGAGTGTTACCTCCATCTGGGCAGAGCTGGGACTGCCACTGGAGGTTCAGCTATCCGCACTATCTATCTGATGTTAGATCTCTGTAAAGATTAGTTTGCAGCTGATGATAATCCTTGGTGAACTTGGTTGCCTTGTCAAAGCCGTCTGTGGTGTTGTGCCCAGGCTGACCACCCCTGCTGAGGTTTGTGGGTGGCTGCTCCAGGAGCTCCCTGAGCCCCAGGCTCAGGATGTTCTCCCAAACKGTGGGATCCAGGGCAGTGGTGTGGGGAGAGCTGTCATTGTAGAAYCTGTCCGGTGGCTTCTGGGACAGGGTCATGGTGCTTCAGAACAGCTGCCTGTTAGGAAAGCAGAACCTCCTCAGTTGCAGGCATTAACCTTCAGTGGCTCTTAGTGTGGTATTGGAGACAGGTGAGACGGCGTGGCCTTGACAGAGGCAGGAGTCAGCATCTCCTGCCGGTGCTGCTGCAGCAGCTGCCTGTCCTTGAGCGGCTGCTTCACAGAGAACGTAGTTTTAAAGCTGCTGTGCATGTTCATCACCACTCTGAATGAGAATGTGAGCAAGGCCAGTTCCTTAATGTAGCTGGTGGTTTGTTTGCCAGGCTTTATAGCTGGGCCTTGCTGGGTGGAAGGTGCTGCTGCCAGATTTGGTTTAAAAAGAACTAAACCAGCTTTTGAAATCACCCTGTTCTTTCTGTAGGCACAACTTCCAGCTTAAGTAGAACTGGGAGTAAAGCCCCCACTGGAGCTTTTCCATTCCCGTTGCTGGTTTCAGCTGAAGGCAGTGCTTGCTTAAAAGGAAATTTAAAGACATGGAGGTACCCCAAATGTCCCAGCAACACTGATCTCTCTTTCCTTAAGCTCTTCTTATTTAACAGYGACAAAGGAGCCATTATTTTGCTCGAACTTGACAGTCCATTGTGTGAAGAAATGGGAGATGCTTAAATGACTTCCTTTGGATGGAAGAGCCTTCAGGTGCCAAGTTCAGTGTAAAGGCTGTTAGTTGTGGCCCATCAGGTTTTAATGACTCTGTGGCTGCTTTGTTTAAGGAAAACTGAAGGACAAATGGAAACCCAGACTAGCAGATGACAAAATCGGCTTCCTGTTTGCTCTTAACTGCAGTCAATTAATGACCTATCACATTTTTAGCCGTCCAAAAAGTGTCTCTGATACTGTAATGTRAATTTTCTCTGCTCTTCCCTGCCCTGCAGCCCTGAGGAAACGTTGCAGACAGCGCTGGGTGCAGCTGACCTGATGGGCATGATCTTGGATCAAGGGAACAAAATGATGTAGGATGCAGAGCCCCAAAAGGTAGCTCTGCTTACCTGCAGGTCCTGAGGCAGAGTGAGACTCTCAGCAGGAGCTCACCTGGAGCTGGCAGAACCRTTCTGCCTGCTCCAAAGAAATGTTGGATGCCAGGTACACATCCAGAATAATGAAATTTTACACCTTTGTCCCAGAAGAGGAGCACACCTCTGGCCTTTGGATTTCAAGTGTCACATTGACAGGTCTTTGCTTACATGGGCGTGATGATTTTCTGTACTGGAAAGTGGCTCTGGTAACTGGGTTTTGTATCAGGTCTGCAGATGGAAGCAGGTTGGTGTTCTGCAGAGCAGGGACTTGGCGTAGAGCACTACCCTGTAGTGGTCACAGATTGTGGTGTTCCTGAAGATCGAGCAGTTTCCTGATGTGTACTGAGCTCTGTCACTCAGGTTTTGGTGCTGTAATTCTGTGACAGTCTCTGTTACTCTTGGAAGAGGGAGGTTGAGCAGCAAGACTGTTGCAGTGCCTCTTCCTTGGTTTCTGAAGTAGCTGTTTGCCAGCTGCTTGAGTGTTTGTGGTTATGGAATAAGGCAGGCTCCTTCRTCTGGCTGTGAAACAGGTCATGCAGCAGTGTCTCCACTTGAAGAACTTTTCAGATTACAGGGGAGACGTTTAGTTGTGTTTCAGAAAAACCTCTTGTAACTAGTAGGTTTATGCCTAACAAGTGCTTTTCTAAGTCCCTGATGATCTCCACTCTACTCTGGGAATACAATTGGCTCATCCTCTAAAAGCTTTTACTTTGATATTTGTTTGTCTTGTATGCAAAATGCACTTGAGAGGCTTAATTTTCAGGGATGCAATTCCCAGCCTTTACAACTGGAGGTGTAGAGAGGTGTGAAAGGAAAAGCAATGCTGCTGCTGGCAGCTGCCTTCCCATTTGTGATCTGAAGGCTTCTTCCCGTGCCTCAGGCTTCTCCAGATTTGGTTTGGAAGTTCAGCCTTGGTCAGAGCTCTAGTCCATGAAGTCAGTCTGGTTTTGTCAGGGAATGGAGCATACAGCTGAGCCCGGCTCATCCTTCCCCTGCCTTCAACACTCTGCCTTCATTCATGGAGGGACTTCTTCTGTATTCAGACTCTGCTGGAAACCAGCATGTGGGAGCAAAGGGGAGAGCTCTCCTGGCTGTGGAGGTGATAGGAGTAGATCTGACTTGGTTCATGTTTGCTTAACCATTCTGAGAAAGAAGGCAGCAGTTTTTAAGATGAATGCCATTGGCTGGATTGTTGGCTGGCCTTCCTAGGTCTGCAAGGCACAGATATCYGAACATCTTCATGCTTGGTTGAAGCATCACCTTTCCAGACTGTCTGATGGTACAGAGATGCTGCTKCTATAGGATGGGGACTGAGTCATGCTCCTTGCTTCTCCTGCTCCCTTAACCCACGACCTGCCTGTGGATCACAGCTCCTGCTGCCAGGCCTTGTGGATCCTTCCCACGCAGGCTTACACTGTAATTTCCTAAATATTTTCCTGTTTGAAGTGCCTGGTTGGTGCAGCCATGCTGCATACCAGATCAGGGGAGCAAGCCAGGCTTAAAACTAACTCCCTGTGGCTTGRTTTTAACCAGATGAGCTCCCCAGCCCAGCTTCCTGTGTGGAAACTCACCTGCCTAAACTGGCCCACCCCTGTGAGCAAGGCAGGTGGACTGGGGTGGGGACAGTAGCTGGGGCTGTGGGAACTATCCCTGCCTGCAGGTGAGAGCTGAGCTCTGGAGATCCTCACCTTTAAGAGCCTTTGGAATGTCTTAAATCCAGGGCTGACAGTTAAAGCCTGGAAAATGCAGCTTTCCATGCGGGCAGTGGTGTGGAAAGCTGTTCGGCCTGTGCTGCGGTGCGCCCTGGCTCCAGGGATCTCCCGGACAGGCAGGAGGGAGTCACCCAGGAGAGCTGCTCGCTCCAAGGCCAGCGAGGGAGTATTTTACTAAGGACKTTGTTCTCATGATGCTGTTGAAATCAAACCGAACCAGCTCGGGAGGTGGGAGCTCAGTCTCGGGCACAAGCCCAGCGCAGCGCGGCTCCCTCTGCCAGGATGGTTGGCTTCCAGTGGCAACTCCAGGGAAAAATCCAGGTTGGAAAGGCTTGTGCTGGTGGTTGGTGCTTGGAAAAATCTGCAGTAAAGCATTTGGGTTGGGCTGTGTCAGGTTGCAGAGTGAAATTATTTAGTATTTGGTAGACATTTAGTTATGAATAACTTGAGGTTATGACTCTTTAGACTGAATTTTTGTCGGAAATTTAATTCTTCCTGCTCTAGTATCTGATTAGTTTTGTCTGCCTACAACAATTGATTGCTTTGTAAAAAAATCTCCAGACTCTTGACTTTTAAAAATAACCATTCCAGAAATCTGTTTAAGTCTTTTTTTTTTTTTTTTAAGTTGGTGTTTTGCCTGGATGACCTGTATCTATCTTTCAGCCTGGCTGGGAGTGTTAAAGGGGAAGCAGCTTGGGCTGGCTGTTTGCTTCTGATGGGAAAAGGTCTAATTAAAAACTGCTGGTTATCTGAGTGAATTCTGCTCTGTGCTTCTGCAGTTAGAGCTGTAACTGGATTGCAGGGAGCTTGTATTTAATGTGGATTGAAGTCATCAGAGGAAATCATGGATCTTTTACTTGAATCTGATTGGGTTCGATTAAACAAAACGGCTTATTTCCTGAAAAATGCTGATAGTGGGGCAAAATGTGGCTGGATGCTGTGGAGTGAGTGCTTCCTGTCACTGATAAATTTGTTCCCTGTTTTCCTTATTTCTTCAGTCGTGGGTTTCATCCAAGCTGTTGGGATTCAAGTTGTGCTGTCTGTCAGTACTCTGTGTCCATGCTTCCCAGAGGATGAAGCTTGGTGGGAATTACTCTTTTGAGACCTACCAAGATCCTGGTCCCCAAAGGGAAGGGAGTCTCCTACTGCCTGGGATCTGTGCACAGCATTTGTGCATTTTCATAAAGGCAGGATTGTTACATATTCATATGGACAAGTTATGGTTGCTGTGGGAACTGAGTTGGCTGAGCACTGTGACTTGATCCTCTCCTCCCTGCATTAGAGATGTCCAAAACAAGCAATCAAAAAACTCTCTGGGAAGAATTGATGCAGGGAAATACCCTGCTGGAAATGCAGTGGAGGAATAGATACTGTTACAGGTGCTTGGTAGTAATGTGCTTGAATTGGCACTACAGCTTATACTAGTACTACTAGGAGTAGGAAACACCCCGGTGGATGCTATCCTGGTGGAGTGCTGTGGAGGAGGCTGCAGCTGGGGGGGGTGGAGGGTGACGTGTTGCCAGCAGGTTATGGTTTTAGCTGCTCTGATCCTCCCTGTAGTACCAGAGTCCCCTTCACTGGGATCTGGGAATGCTGGTGCTCCCAAATTGCCTTGCGGTGAAGGTGAGGGTCCCGCCTCAGGTGGCAGCAGTGGTCTGTGTCACACGTAGGGTACCCAGCTGCCACCAGCCCTTGCCTGGGCTTTGCTTATGGGCATCCGAGTGGCACGGGATGTGGATGTGGAAAAGGAGGCCAGGAACGCTGTCAGGCTGTCTGGGATGGCCGGGGCTGCACGTGAGGGATAACGTGACAGGCTGGAGCGACTGCAGCGCCTGTGGAAGAGCTGGGAGCAGTGTGTGGAGCGAGGTGTACATCTGATGGCACAGTGGGAGGCTGTGGGGGCAGGGGGAGGAGGAGGAGACAGCTGCTGCTGCTTGGGAGCTGGCTTATAAATGCCCTCTGACTCAGATTTCGGGTAGCACAGCTGAGCATCTTGTGGTTTCACCAGCCCCCAGATCCCTGCGTTAAACTGGAATTCTCAGACTATGAACCTGCTGTGTTTCCTTAGGCAGTTGGCACGGGCTTAAACCAAGGCGAGAATCCGGCGTCTCCAGTACCGTAGGCTTGTGAACACCCCGCAGGGGAGGGGAGGGCTGGGAAAGGGGGAGACCAGGCGGGTGGAAGGTAAACAGGCCATGAAAAATTCCTAATGTGAAATGGGTCTGTCCAGTCCTCTCCTCCCGTACCAGCGGGATGTGCCCGTTCGGGCTGGACCAGAGATAATGGGCTGCTCTCTGGGTAGTGGGGGTTGAAGGTTATCCTTGTTACTCAGGGGTAAACAATGCCGAGTCAGTGAGGCACAGTGGCCAGGCTGAACCAAACAGATTATGCCAGCAGAATTGCGAAGCTTTGCATCGGCTCCGAATCAGAGCCAGCAGCTGGAGGCTGGCCAGGACTAAAGTGTTTTTGGGTTTTGTGGGTGGAGGGAGGCGGGGACAGGAGAGCTGGGTAGCACTAAAACTAACTGTGCTCTGTCGCTGCTGTGCTCTCGTCGTTGCTGGGGGGATTGCTGCCTCCAGCCTGGTGTCTGCTGTGCTGAGGAGCCCTGCTTTGTGCTGCCTGCCTCCCCTGATTTACTGGAGCTGCTCCTCTCTCCTCCTGCTGCCGTCTTGTCTGTCGGGGGAAATCTTAYCGTTTCTTCTTACCTTTATTTTGTAAGAGCTGATGCAGTTCTCTTGCATGGCTGAGTGACGTCACTGTCAGCACAGTAAGCATCAGCAGCCTGGTCACATGCTGACCCAGTCAGTAATGCAGACGGGATAGGAAGGTGGAGGGGCCGAGGGGGGTGGGGGGCTGGATTCTGGACATATGGTAGCCCTCCCTTTTGGGGTGCAACTGCTGGTTGCAGAAGCCGTGGCTTCAGAGCGGCACGAGACCTGGCTCGGGGCTTAACGCTTTGGAAAACTCCTGCTTTAAAAAGAAAAAAGCAGCCCTGAACTCTCAAGCTTCTGTTTGTTCTCCATCTGAGCAGACATCCAGGACTCTGAAGAAGCAGTGGCAAGCAGGATGCTCTTCCCTACGTCCACGCAAGAGTCTTCCCGTGGCCTCCCAGACACCAACGATCTGTGCCTTGGCCTGCAGTCCCTCAACCTGACAGGGTGGGACAGACCCTGGAGCACCCAGGACTCTGACGCTGCAGCACAAACCAGCACACAGTCCGGTGAGTCTGCTGACACACGCAGCAACAGTTGTTGGATTCCTTGTATGTTTTTGGCTTAATTCAAGCTAATGTGGAGCGATGTGCTTGTGTAACAGGGTGCTGGCAGGGGCTGATGGGGGCTTCTCGACCTGTGGTGCTTGTGTAATGTGATGGCTGGGTTGGGGAGGCTGTGGCTGCCTGTGCCACAGCCCCCTCTGCTCTGCTGTCAGTTCACTGCAGACAAGTGCCCGGGGTTGTTTTGCTCGGAGCTGTAACGCTGCTGGAGGAATAACCTCACTGGGAGAGGAGAAATCCTCTTGCTGCGTTTGGAGGGAGTGGGTGGGGGGTGTGGTGTCAGGAGGCTGAACACGCCGGGTAGGAGTGAGGCTGAACTTCGCTCTGGCAGCCTGAGGAGATCCCTGGTGGCAGGGCGCTCTGCAGGTGGGAGGTGTGCTTGCAGAGGGACCCCCCTGCCCAGCGGYTGAAGTCCTGGCAGCCCTGCTTGCCCAACTCTGCTGTGGGGTGTGGTACAGCCAGCACCCGACAACTTCAGCCGGCAGCTTGCTGGCTGGGTGGGAGACTCTTGGAGGGATCCTTCTCCACTCCCACGCTCAACTCGAAATAGAGGGCTGTGCCTGGCAGTGGGCTGCAGGAGATGCAGTGGAATGGCTTCTTGTTTTAACTCTTCTGGTCCAGCGCAAATGTACGTGATGGGCAGGGTGTGGGCTTGCAGCCACGCGCTGCTGGCTGGTGTGCCCTTCCCCCTCGATCCTCTCCGGTCTGGTTTTGCAGGTGGGATTGGGTGGGGAGTTTGTGGGGTGCTGGGTGCCTCCCCTAGAGTGGTGTGGGGTCCAGTTAACTGTTTCAGAGATACCAGCCTTCCCTGTGAAATCCCTTGAGAAAGGGGTGCTGTGTGCGTGAACTTAATGCATCTCCTTGGCCTGGTGTTGGAGCAGAGGGGTAAAACAGAGGGAAGAGTTCACTTCCCAGCCTTTGAGGGCTGTAAAAACCACTTTCACAAACAGTGGTGTGTTCGTTCAAGTATCAGTCCATGGAAAGATCTAGTGCTTTGGCAGAGTTTGTACAAGTTCAGCCTGGTTGCTACAGAAACTCATCCCTTTATAGCAGCACGCTGCTGCTTTGTTAAAAGGGGAGTGCATCGCTGCGCAGACTTGGGTGACACAGAGGCCCCAGGCATGGTGTTGG